>JACM01028111.1:0-14478 GCA_000787095.1 Periophthalmodon schlosseri | reverse complement strand
TTTTTTTTGGCCAGGCAGTGTATCATTCTGGATTTGAACTGATGACACAGGGATGACTCAAATGGACACATTTAAAGGCTTGTACCTAATTCTGAAATATGATATAAAGTGTAGCCCCATCCATTTAGTCCATTAGCAGACCATGGCAGAGAAACAACTGCCTAGGTGAGTCACAGGCAGCTGTTTGTATATGGTTCTCATTTCCGACAAAATGTCTTTGAAAATATATGTAATACTTGCTTTAAACTTCCTTGACAATTTGATCGCTGATATGATTTATTTTAGATGACATATTATTTATACCTTTTTCCCCCAGATTTCTTTCCTGTCATAACTGAGACTGGAGTAATAGTGTAGTATCTTTCCCTGGGACAAAACAACAGCAAGCGCTCGAGCACGGGTCAAACCACCTACACTTTTCGTATTGCATCACCATTTTTCACCAATGAAAAATACATATCTGAACTTGACGTTTGTTTTTATGGTCACGCCAACTTGTCAGTCACTCAAACTAGAATTCACTTTATATTCCAGAAACCATAACTAGACTCCTACTTACGTTGCATAGCCGTCTTAGAGTATCAGAGTTGACATGGCATCCCTGTCTGCCCTAACATGGGTAACAGCAGGTTCTTGTCAGTTACATCGGCCTCTCCGCGGGTGATTCACATTCGCCAAAGCATCAGAGGAGAGACAGAGAGCTACATACGTCAGAATTTGATTGGCCGCAAACTCTGCCACCATTTAACTCTTTGTGAGGCGTCTGTGTGGAGTCAGCAGCACTAGTGTGAGGACATGGGCTATAATGGCAGAAGGGAAGGAGCAGGCGTCAGTGAGGGGCGAGTGAAGCGCAAGTGAAAATTCAGGACAAGACAGAAATTGTGGGTCTAAAATTTAGGAAAATGAAGACCTTTTACGTTCTATTCAAACTTTTTACTTTGGGGTTGTGGTGAATAGAATGGAAAATTGTTGTAATCAGAATGTTGGCAGATTGAACCCTGCTCAAATCTGTGTAGTCTACCCTCGTGTCCTTGTGCAAGACAATTTACCCACCTTGGGAACGGGGTGTGTGTGAGTAATTGGAGGAGCTGGGAGAGGTTATTGGCGTAAGCTGAAAGTCACGCTGTCTGTTAAACCCAGGCGTGGTGCAATTACATAAGTGGAGTACAATACAATAGTGCAATGTAAGGTGACTATGACTGTCCAAAAAGCATTAGCATCTCTAAAGACGTGACACAATTTTGGTATCAAGCTCCTGCCCTGACTTCCTATTTCATATCAGGTGCAATTCAGAATGTTATTAATTGTGTTTAAATGTCTGCGCTCTATGGGTCCTCTTTATTTGAGGGAGTTAGTGCAGCCCTATACTCCGCCCAGAGCACTGAGGTCACCTGACCACTAGACGGAAAACCCACCTCTTCTCCCTGGCATTTAACACTAGTTAGACAGGATATCTTGGAGTTTTATTGTTCTTTCCCCTTCTTTTTGTTGACTTTTTATGTGAAGCACTTTGGGCAGCTGAAGTTGTTTTTAAATCTGTTATATAAATAAAATTGAATTGAAACTCATTACTTCAAAATTCCACAGGTTATGATTATTATGAATTACTTTTACACATTTTTTTGGAAGGTTGCATTAAAGAATTTAGAAGTATTTAGAAGTACTGAGCTTGATATCAAACTGAGACAAGACTTAAGGATGCTCATATTCTTAATATATTTCGTTATATTATATATTTCGTAGGGCAAGCTGAGATGTCTACAAATGGAAGAGATGTTGAGGCTCAAGGTTTTGCTGATGCGGTGGAGATGGGTCTGACGAGAGATCTGCCACATAGCGAGTGCATTTCTATGAACAACTCGAGATGATTCATTCAGAGGCTAATGACACAGGCTGTGATTGGTTGACAGGAATAATAGCAGTGGATTCCATATTAAATACTGTTCTTTACGTTGAACTCATGCTTCACCCATTGCGACCCACCAGTTTAGAACCACAGGTCTAGAACATGCACTTATATCCACACTATTATTTGAATGTGCTTTTATCAATAATGCGCCATCCAAAACCACTCGTGTTCACACATGTAGACAGAACAGCGTATAGTCGTTTAAAAGTCCTCTTCAGCAGCAGCCCGAGCAGTCAGTCCTCAAGGGAATCGATTGGCCTATGAATGATAATCACCTGTAATTACCTCTGCACTCACTTTTCACTCTTCAAACGTGTGTCTTTAAAATGGGTCGCCGCGTTTCAAACCACGTGCAAAAAAATATACAGGTCTGGAGGCACTAAATAAGGCCATTAAAGATGCTAAACAGCGTGTGTGAATAGGAGCCACCATCAGGCTGTGAGGTACAGCGGTCTGGTCCTGTTTGCAAAATGGCTGCTGAGAAACATACACTTTTCGCTACATGTGCGATCTCTAAATAAGTATAGAGGTCAGTCAGAGGGGAGTGAACAGCTAACAATGGGATAGGCGACTCTCATTTTACATTTTTTGTAAGTGGATAGAAGTGATTGCATTGGGTTTAGCTTCACGTTTGATTATATTTTTTCCTTTAGAGGCATCACATGAGATTTTTATAGACCATCAAGAACAGGATAAACAATATTGTGGATATCTATGAGGTAACATAAGGTAAAGTATACTAACAACACTTTCGCTGTGTGATGTCCCATCCAGAAGCCATTTTTCTGAATGGTAGCCGAAATGTCTTGATTGCAAATACAGTGTCCAGATGACCTCTGAAACCTTCTCTACAATGGACCACACCTGGACGACTGGGGAATTACACTGTTTTGTTTATGAGCTCTCCAGTCATACTAATTACTACCACAATCATTAATTTTCCCCAAGCATTTTTTCTTTTACAGTTTATAGAGAAAATTTGGAGATATTAATGAAAATATATGCAGACGAGTGTTGCCACTTTAAGAGACTGTTCCCATTGGCTAATCACAATAGCTGTTGATCAATAAATAGTGCTTCCTTTGTGTCACTCGCCCTCTGACCTATGCACTTCCTGGGTGGCATGTTGGAGCTACAGATCTTCGTTGCCAGTTTAGCTGTAGGATTAGCTGTTAACTTCCCTTATATTTCTAGATGTGACTCCTATTGACTGTAGCGCGCCTTGCTCATCTGTCTGCTTATATATGTCTGTGTCATCCCTCATTAGTCCAAATGATTTATTATCTTCAACCAGCCAAATATCACAACCCCCAAAAACACAAAGACTGTCCATTTTGATCCAAGCTATCATTACAACATACACTTTTAAACAGTTTTCCTTCAACAAATTACAACCACTGCTATCTCTACCCATCAATTAGACCTAATAATAAGCTCTAATATAATGTAAGTGGGTTCCATGCCAGTTTGTACATTTGCGAGTACTTCCATTGTCCTGGTACACTCTGCCTCTTGAGCAGCACACCTTCCCACACTCTGCTCATTACAGTCTAGACTCCTCCACTAAAGGAACCACTATAGGAGGAATACATTAACGCAACATTCAAATGCATTCTGTTGTGCCGCCAGGCCTAACAATACATTTGATGCAATTAAAAAGCTCTCATCAGTAATTGCATAATACTATTGCAATGTTCTTCTATTGGGAACATTGAGTCTTATTGTGGCTCTGCGTTATTAGTTCCGCTTGTGCTTCTCAGACAAGACAAACTGTCAGCGGCATTGGTTCACTATGCAGTTTCATGCCTAGTTGGAAACAGAAGTAGAGAATTATAGGTCTACGAACACCCCAAAAACTTTCTTGGACGACTTTGAATTGCTATAAATACACGCGTTATATATAGTTTGATAATGCATGAAATAGAGGCGAAACTGTTAGGAGCGGTGTAAATTGCATGTGGTGCTGCTAATTAAAAGATTCTCACCTTCCTGAGTCACTTCTGTGTTCATGCACCATTAGCTCTGGGAGAGAGGTGCTGCAAAAAAGATAAGCTTACAGAGTTGGAATCGCTTTTAATCATTTTCTCCCAAGACAAAATGTTCTGTCATGCTTTCAGATGTAATTTTAGTAATACCAGCAACACCTTTTTGTCAGTTTTGAGTGTTAGGACTTAACTACATGAAGTTGTACACCAAAAGTAGGTCATATGTTTCTTGCTCCAATCATAAGGTATTACAGGGTTTGTGCTGGAATCTGTTTGCGAAGGCAATAGCTGTGGCAAAATGTAATGTGAAAGTCCAAAATATTGTTCTGGAACAAAATTTCCCATTTATTTTTCTCATAGACTTTCTGAAAAAAAATTATATTAAAAGTTTGAAAGCTTGCTCGGGGATAATCAGCTACATAGTAACTAAAATCTGTGTCTGAAACTTTATAAACCGCAAAGTTATTAAAACATTTCACAGAATCATGCATTTTAAACGTGCTTTTTGTACTTACCGCGTTATGGATATTAGTTAGCACGTAGTTGGTTAGCCTCTGCGATGCCTTTGAACTCTTAATATTGGAATTCCTCAAAAAGTCTATGAGAAAAATGAATGGAAAGCAAACTTATCTAATGCTAGACTGATATGTGTACCCCTCTGAATTGAGTTCTACCCATCAATCTGGAGCAGCTCTTGCTGACAACAGTAGGAAAAAGTCGGAACGGCATTTCAAATACTTCACAAAGCGTAGAAATCAATAAGCAGAAGAAACTTTTGTTAAATCCAGTTGATCCATCTATCGGCACTGCTATGTTTGTTTTGGTTTGTTTGGACAATTTCCTGTAGGCTTATGCCATAACCAAAATGCTGCTTTATCATTGGCCTGAACAATCGCAACAGCTGGAGCCTAGCCAGATGGATTCTTGTGAGTTTGTGAACAAATATCCAGGGAATTAATCTTGTGGCCAAGTTATCTTATTGCTATCATTGGGTTTAATGTTCTTTTAGATTTGAAATAGAACATCATCTACATATCTGGTTTATTTCATGTATTAAGTAATTAAGTATTTCATTGTATAAGTAAATGATTTGAATTTAGTAACTTGAACTAGGCTTGCTACAGTTAACAAGTAAAATAAATGTCAAAAAACAGTGTAGACTTTGGAGGTGTTAGTTCTCAAGGACACAACAACAGCATGCACTTGTGGTAGCTGGAATCAAACCACCAACTTTAGGTCAGTGGGTAAACCCTCTTCCAACTGCGCTACTGTTGCACATAACAAAATGGACTTACTCCATCTATATTGTATAAATACAGCTGTTTTCAATTGCCTTTCCCTCTCAGTGTCCAACATATCCTGACCCTGTTTTATGATTACAGATGTCCAGTATCACACCAAAGCTGAAATCTATCTAAACGAAAGCAAACATGGGGCCAGAGAAGTAAGGAGGTACAACGCGCCATCTGGATATCATACACCCAAGCTACAATGGTCAAAGAAATTCACTAATACTTGTCATTCTAAATATGTTTAAAGGGCCAGTACCTGAAATTATTCTGTGATAATTAGTAATAACTAACTGACTGGTACAACACATTTTGTCCAATCAGATCCAATGCTTGCTGAGATTCAAGGAAAAACGACTGTCTTACACTATCCCAGACGGTTGTTTATTTGATATGGTGCATTTTAAAGAGATGGAAAGAAGCACAAAGTGGACAGAGATTGATGAGAACCATGTGAAAATAACTGCATACGACCACCTCACACAGTTGATTCCGTGTCGTGATCATAGACTGTTTATATAAATGGACATAGCTAATAAGCTGGTATTCACATTCCAAACAGGAAGTGAGCATGGGCGCGCTTCATCTCCATCGACCCTGGCTCCAGTTCACCTTCTATTGAAAAACTGTCGCCCCTCTCCCCGTAACTGCTGCTGACAGGCTCGTCATTTTGATCTGAAAATGTTCGTATTAACCCGCTCTGCATGATCCTGGTATTTTTATTTTGCTACTGTGTCTGTAAATTAAGCGTTGCTAAGCTATAACTGCTAGCCTCGACGTCACACTCACTCAGTCCACTTCTTTATACAGTCTAGGGTCTTGGCGCGATATCAAGTGAGGGAAAAAACTACAAGTGGGCAGAGATAAATGAGAACCATATGAAAACAAGTGCATAGTTCAAGATCAGATATAGGTCCTTTGAATCAAGTTTTTGTCAAGCTAAAAGTTAATTTTGAGTGCTTTGAAATCCATGACCGCAAATTCTGAACTTTACCGTCAGTGGTGCTATCTTTGTATTCAGTAAGCTGTTATTTGAGACGAGCTAGCAGGCTTTTATTTTGAGTTGGCAGATGTGGAGAGTGCTGTGTCTGTTCGGAGATAAAAATCTGATCCGCTGTAGACGAAACAAACACTGTGGCAGAAAAAGCCTGTCTGAACAAGGGGAGGAAGAGTTGCTAATGAGTGGATACTGTCAGGTTGTGACACTTAGCCACCATTACAGAAGTCTAATACACTTCCGAACATGATTAATGTTGGTGTAAACTGCAGCTGAAATCTTCATACAAGCTGAGTGGCAATAATATTATATAGTTAGTATTAGTATTTTAGTACACTGGGAGACACGGGTTAATGATAAACATGATGAAGTATTTGGCCAGGCTAGGCGGATAGGTGGTAAACTGCAGGTATAATGAACATTTTAAAGTCTCTAAAAGTGCCATACATTTTGCGTTATTCTTTTGTCTTTAATATCCAACAGAAATAAAGTTCTTTGAAACAGTCAAGTGTCTAAATACATTTAAAAAACAAAAAATGGAAAAGACATAATTATGTTGGCTATAGTGCGCTGAGTCAGGAATAACTAGCTTACTACAGTCTTTCAGTCTTTTCTCAGTCTTTTCAGTAGAAAAATGGCTTGAATTTGATGGAAAACTGTTCAGGTTTAGTGTCAATACTTGAGGGGGTCTTTACACCCACTTCACCCTAGTAACGACATAATTGGGAAAAAAATGGTCATACCTTTAAAAATGACGCCACAAACGTTCGGGACATTCAGACAATTGCCTTTCAACTGGATATGTGGCCAAGATGTAATAATAGTTTGTTATGACAGATGCAGCAATCCCCAGTTATAGCAACACTAAGATGAACATAGACATTAGACACTGGAAAGGAGCTAAAATGGGATCCACTGAAGATGTGAAAAGTGAGGTCAAGAAGGGTAGCAAACAGGGACCAATACACTAATACTAATATTAAGGGGACCAATACATATAAATAACAAAACTATTGTTAAATACAAATTGTGCTGTTCTGTGTATAGAAGTTGGACTAGAAAGATATTGGTTTTGAATATAGCAAAAGAAAAATTCAATTCTGTCAACTGGGTAAAAGTTTTAGAGCAAAGACGTTTTGCCGCTCATCCAAGCAGCTTCTTCAGTTCTGGTCAGATCACTGGTGGACACTACCTTATATCTGTCTGAAGGGAGGAACTATTGACACTAAAACTAACACACCTATTTGTTTACAGTTTCTATTTTTGTTTCTCTATGTTAAGTCTATTGAACTACGCTAAATGTGAACTGTGCCTGAGTCATATTTTGCATAATTGCTCAGGCCACTAATGGGTGCTCTCACACCTATTAGCATACTGGCTATCACTGTTGTTTTCCTTGTTTTGATTTAGAGCTGAGGATGGAGTTATAAATAGGAGATAGGTGATGTCTAAGCCTTCCATTCATGTTCAAAGATAGATTGTCTTTCTTATCAAAAATTGCCTCTTTAGCTCCCCTCTTAAACTATTTCTTTTCTTTGGCTAAGATCTGTACCTCACTATCTTCAAAGTAGTGGTTCGTGGTTTTGAGATGGAGATGCACAACAGATTGAGTTCCTGAGCTGCTCTTGCTACAGTCTTGGCACAATTGAATATGTCAAAAAAGATTTGCTTTGGTCCTGATATTGTCCTGGTTTAGTCGTGGTCTAGTCCAGATTTAGTTGTGGGTTTATTCCCATTTTAGTCTCAGTTTTAATGTGGTGTTGAGTGTGAATGCACCCAAGTGTGAATGCACCCAAATACTACAAGAAAACATGCAGAATGAGTGCAATTTAAAATCTGGTATTAACTTCAATATTTACAAAACCACAAACTCAGGAAATTGTGCAAAAACGAACATATTTTTTTCAGCAGTAATATTATTTTCAACGTTCCCAAAGACATTGACAAGTTGTAATACTACACTATTCTAAATGCAGAAACTTTCAGCGTATATTCAAGGTGCAAACGTAGCAACAATGTGACAACACTTTCTTCCACACCCATATAGAACGACATGAAAACAAGACACAAACTTGACTGTCGACAGGCCTAGTTCAGATAAGCAACACTGTATTCTGCAAAAACAATACGACAGGGGCGAGATTTTGGTGCAAACTTGCTGTTGCTTTTAGCTTGTAAGTGCCAGGATAAATTAGCTCCTTTTCGAGGCAGGCCAAGCTGTGCGTCTGGCAGTACAGACTTGGCCCCAGAAAGTCCACACAGCAAGATACTCTGTTTTATATTTTCAACCAGCCAAAAAACATGTCTGCCACTTGCACATGAGTTGTTCGAGTAGCCGCATGAAAAATCATCCTGTTGGCCTACTTCTGTCCACTGGCCTTTTAAAAGCAGTTTGTTTTCTTTATGCTAGAGAATAAATATTTACCCAGGACCCATAGTGAGAGTTTAAGTAAGCTTTTCCCAACAATGTAACGCACAAGGACTATGTTATGTAGGTCAGACAGCTTTTGGTGAATGTTTTATGAAGTATTGTTTGGGGACGATACAAATCACAATGTAGGCACAGGAGAAGGCGATGGTAGCAGTGGTTTAGTGGTACCTATTAAGGTTGGTGGTGTACAATCCCTGCTTTGACCCCGGTTATTGTTGTTGTGTCCTTGGGCCAGACACATTTATTACGTAGGTGGATGAGCATAGTACAACAGCTGCATCTTAATATGAGTATAAGTTTTGTCAGTATTTTTGCATGTGTTTTATGTACTGTTAGCATAAAAAATCTATGTCTATAGCATAAATCGAGCAGAAATGACGTTAGCTTGATTGTTTATTATAAGTAAGAACTTTGTACTGTCCAAAAATTAGAATTCGGTGTATCCTGTAACCTAAATACATTTCTTTTCTTTAACCAAGTAATGGTAGACAGAATTAATTATATGAAGAAGGCAGTCCGACAGTTACTAATGATAGCTCTTTGCTATTTTTTTTGTCTCTGCTGGTTGCCATGGAGATCCTTTCCTAACCTTAACCATTACCAAAACCCTGTTCCTAAACCTACCCTGATCCTGAGACAGATGGACTTTTGAAAAAGAAGCATATTTAAGGATTTTAAGGGTACCAAACACCTCAGAAGTGTGTTTACTATGTCGGGTGTTAGGTGTAGATTAACATTGTGGAATTAATATTACACTTTTTTTTTTTTTAATCAAGATTTTGTATTGACAGAGGTGGAAGAATAGCCCAAAAACAGTCCCAAAGACAGTACTATTACTACAGGTAGAGGTACTAAAGGTACTAAAATGATTTGACAAATGGATAAATGCCCCTTTGAGTCAGGAAAAAATATGGCTTTAATAAACACATCTGAAAGTGGGTCGCCTTGGGTTGGACCTGAAAATGATATGCTCAATATGGCGTGGTGGGGGTTCGATTCCTAAACCATATGTGGCCGACTTTCTACTTTGAGTTTGCTTTTTCTCCCTGTATGTTTGTTTATTCAGTTTTCCCCATTTACTTTCCAGCTCAAGATCTGTAGATGAGGCTCTCACAGTTCCTGAGAGGACATCTGGTGGCATTGTTTGAAGAATGGGTCAAACGCAACGGCCAAATGAAGCCAACAAATAAACATAAGCATGAATGAATCAAATTAGTGACAAACAGCTGCTGGTTTGTAGAAGTCATTTCAAGTAGCACTTCCTTGCCAAGTGTTAAATGAAATCAGAACTCTTGTACAGGCACCTTATAATTATGATATAACAGTATTATGCAAACACAACACTTTAACGTTTGGCCTGATTATGTGTTTGCTCAAAGACAAAAGCAGCACTCCCACGCTGCTTTCTCTCTCCATTAGACTCTGGCTTTGGACAATCATTGATGACAGAGTGCATGTGTTGTACTGTTGTCATTCAACCTTAGTGCTTTTTGTTATTGTGTTGCTTCCTGTGTTCATAGATGAATCACCTATAAACAATAACCATGCCAGAAGTAAAAGAAAAATTGGAATCTGTCAACTGGACAAAAAGTTGTTGGAGTGACTGTTTCGCTGCTCATCCAAGCCGCTTCTTTAGTTCTGGTCAGATCTCTGGTGGACACTGCCTTATATCTGTCTGAAAGGAGGAACTAGTTACACTGAAACGAACACACCTATTGTTTACAGTTTCTGTTTGTTGGCTAGGTCTAATGAGCTACACTAAGTGTGAACTGTGCCTGAGTCATACTTAGCATAATCATTCAGGTCCCTAATGGGCGCTCTCTCACCTATTAGCATACTGGCTAGCCCTATTGTTTTCTTTGTTTAGATATAGGATGGAGTTATAAATAGAGAATAGATAATGTCTAAGGCCTGCATTTCTGTTCAAAGATGGATGGATCTTTCCTAACAAAAATGGCTTCTTTGGATCATACCTGGACGACTGCGGGATTACACAGGCAACCATGCCTAAAAATGCCAAGTATATTAACCGTCCATTTATGAACTCCTGACCTTGTCCCAGGTACTGAAATGTTCCTGACAGATTTCCCTAGGGACCTTAAAGGATGTTACACCTCCTCCAAGTTGCCACCACCGTAGAAGAACCATCTCCTCCTCTTTATCACATGCAGAGTCCAGTAACATGGAAGAAGCCAGATTGATGTGTAGGACTCTGGGTTGAGTTCTAGATTAATTTGCTCATGTTGAAAGAATTTGAGAAGAATCCAAACATATTGATGTGGTGAAAACAGCGCAACAATCTGCAGCTAACTTTTCATTGCACATCACTCGTTTGACTGCGCATGTTTAAAGTTGACGTTATAATGTTCGCATATCAACAACATACTCAGATTTCCATTTAGTTTCATTCACACTTGTTTTGTTAATACTGTTCTAAGTTCTTCTAAGCCTCAGAAATCACTATGTTTCAATATTCCCAGGATTGTTACGTTCCAAGTAGGAATCCAGAGAGCTCCTGCCTAGTTTTTAAAGTCCACAAACCATCACCATGACACGTTCTGAGCATTTCTGCCGTCCAATTACGTTCATTACAACTTCGTGCTTATGTTAGCATGCCAGTCATGTTGCTTGAAGGCTAGTTTTTGTTTTAGTCAGTGGTTCATTCCCACTTCTACCGGTAAATGGCGTGCTAACATGAACTCCAAGTGGGGCGAGCTCAGCTGACGTAAAATAAAATACGTAGCCTTTTTTAAGTTCTAAAACATGAAATGCCAAAGCAAAGGCACTCAAGAGCATGTTTAAAGGCCAACAGCAATAATGCGTAAGTGTGGATATGTGAGCTTTAAATCACTACTTTCTACTCACCCACTGTGTTAACTGTAGCTGGTGGTCCAAGTGTAGTGGGGCAGCAGATTCTCAGTTTAAAACCTAATTACCAGTGTCAGTGGGAAATCTGCACGTTTAGATTCACGGGCTTCCGCAAGGTTCCTGCGCACGAGAGCAATGCGTTGTGGGAAGGCACCACCTGTCAGAGGGGGCAGTGACAGCTTGTCTTGTTATACGGCCATGTGTGATCCCGCCCATTAGCAGGCTAATGACACAGTTGACTTGTTTGTCTGCAGGACGCCAGGGAGCTAATGGAGGTGCAGGACTGGCTGAGACACAACTGCCATGGGATTGAAGATGTCACCTGACTAGCCTATAGTCATCCCAGTGCTGTCCAATTATATTCCGTCTATGACACTGCACCAGGCACAGGGAGGCTACAGCTACACAGGGGAAAGGAAGTGACTGTTGAACTAGAAATACTGTGTAAATGAAATTATATAGTTTTTTTTAATGTAACAGTTCATCATTTAATATATTTATTTATATACTGAAAAAGCATGTGACAGCTGGTGTAATTCATACTGGATATTGATTGATTATATTAAAATGTATTTACCAGCTCTGAACAAGCATTTTTGTTCAAGCTTGCATTTATCCTCTCCATCTATATCTGTATACTTAAAAAAAAGCATTGCCTTTATAGCATGCTATAGCCCAGGGGTCTCCATCCTTTTTCTTCAGGTGCGCTACCTTGACAAAACAAAAATGCCAAAGAGCTACTAATTTTAGTGGTAGAAACTGGGTATATATAAGAGCCAGAGCTAGCCTTAGATGGAGTACAGTTAAATACTTATAAAACATAAACCATTAAACAGTTAGATGCCTATAAAACAAAAAACATTATCCATTTTAGTGCACAAAGTTAGGCATCAAAATGACATTTACAATTCAGCACAATACATATAAATCAGAAATCTCTTGGCGAGCTACTTGGAATGGGGCGGAGAGCTACTGGTAGCTCCCAAGCTACAGGCTCGAGACCCCTGCTGTAGCCTGTGCATACATTTTGGGTACTTTGAACCATTCAGATGATATAATATATATATTTTTTTTATTGTTAAGGCTATGGCAACAGTGCAAATCCACTCTGAATTACTCTGAAACGTATGGATAACGGTACATAATGTTATTATATACCATAATAGCACATTTATTTCAATATATTCATTTTCAAATATTCTTTTCAAATATTTAGTTATACATTATATAAAACAATTGCAATCCACACTAATGGACTGTGACATATGTAAAATGTATTAAAAAAAATATATAACTGTAAATAAACCATTGCATTGAGTGACAAGTCGTCACTTTACTTTCTATTGTTGGCTCTACAGTAGAAAACAAAATGCGCGGTGAAGGCTGCTGAGTTTCAGTCTCCAGCAGACAAAATAGGATGTGAAGTTGCGGTGCCCAGTTGCCCTTGAGCAAGCCATTAGTGGGTAAATGGTCCAGTGGAGCGGCCTGGAGTCCTGCAGCACACAGCCTGTTGGACCTGCTGGCTCTTCTACGGCTCACTCTCTCTCCTGCCTCACAGAGACAGCTCTGTAAACACATCATTTTGTAGCAAGAGTGCACTTGTGCTATATGCCATTAGATTAGATTTTAATTTAATTTTATTCATTATGTATTTATTTTTCTTAGAACCTGCATGGCAATGTTTCTGTCATAGTCATTTTAAAAATTCAAATATTCAATTTAAATATTTTAACACTTTATAATACTTAAACATGATTAACCTTAATACAACGCGAAGAAAGACTTAAAGGGACTGTATGTAGCCTGTGCTCTTATCCTTTTAAAAAGTTATTACAATCTACAAGTACAACTGAACCTTGTTTTCCAGTGTTTTATTTTGATATATATTTAGATCAATCATTTAACCTTATTAAGTCATTTTCATACTGCCACTAGTTAGGTCAACATAAAAGAGTGCTGTTGTGAACCCCACAGCCGCATTCTGATTCACAGTAAATGACCGCTGAGAGCACTTGAAACAGGTGGTCTCGGAGCCGCTCCTCTCCGGAACAAGTAAAAGTGCTTGGAATTAGTTTATAAAATTAGTAGTAAATTAGTATATAAAAAATCTCATCCTCACCCTCTGCGGGCGGTCTCATCCTTTTTTCCACGCTTGGGTGCTCTACCAGAGGCCTGGGAGCTTGAGGGTTCTGCACAGTATCTTTGTTGTTCCTAGTACTGCGCTTTTCTGGACTGAGATGTCTGATGTTTTTCCTGGGATCTGCTGTAGCCACTCCAGTTTGGGGGTCACTGCCCCAAGTGCTCCGATAACCATGAACAGAAGCAACTGGTTAGCTCAGCCGGTAGGTCATCTGAGTTTCACATGGGGGACCTGGGTTTGAATCCCCCATAGGGTGCAATGAGCAATTACCAACAGCCAGTGTGGGTCCTTAGGCAAGACCCTTTGCGCTACTGCCTACCTCATACAATGATGAGTGCAAATCAACCTTATGAGATGGTGGCTCTGATGTCACCTGGCCAAACAAGGTCTGTGTCAGGTGTTGGGGAACCAGAGCACCTTGATGAGAAATGGGCTACTGGAACAAGATAGAAATGGGTGAGATGTGGGAACAAGGCTCTGTTGGATAATTATATATATGAATGGGCGCTGCAGAGTTTCTGTTTGACACGTTCATCTGACAAGGAAATTTGGATCAGCTTATTATCAGCGACACATCTTGGTCTGTCACTGTCTGTGTGTCGTTCAAAAAGCTTTTTATCTGCTGTCACCAGCGTGCATACTCTTCACGCTGTGTTTAGCCCCAGGTGATAGAAAAGAACACTCCGTATAGCACCAGGGATGTGAGCGTGGGTGTGCGTATTCATATGACTTTGTCCGGTTGAAGCAAGTTCTCGTCGAAATAAGTTCGCTGATCAGCTGCTGACCTCTCACGGGGCTCATGATGCGTGTTTGGGGTGAATGATGCACAGCCTATGTGAACAAGACCAACCCAAAAGTG
>JACM01003195.1:0-14186 GCA_000787095.1 Periophthalmodon schlosseri | reverse complement strand
CCAGGAACAAGTCTGACTTACTGCCGGTAATGCACAGCTGCTGCTCTGGGCAGACAGGGACCGACAGCCCTTAGCCCCTGACCCCATACTCCCGGAGCACCCCCCAAAGGACACCACGAGGGACCCGGTCGAATGCCTTCTCCAGATCCACAAAGCACATGTGGACTGGTTGGGCAAACTCCCATGAATCTTTGAGGACCCGATGGTTCAGTGTTCCATGACCAGGACGAAAACCACACTGCTCCTCCTGAATCCGAGGTTCACCTCCAACTGCCAAAGTATGGCATTAAAGATTATCTGTCTCCATGAAGAAAAGCAGGCGACGCCGCACAGCCAAGTTACAAGTCAGATCTGTGGAGAGATGAGCCTGCTCACAATATGCTTCTCTGGGTATTTTTGAGCAATAAAAATACCTGGAAATGAATAATTGTAATATGGATATATTTAATGCCATAGGGGACATTCTAGGCAAAGCACTAACATCGCCATGGAAACAAGCATTTAGTCTACTCACCACCAGAAATGTTATATGGCGTCCTTATCTTTTGATATTCATATTGGTGCACAACATATTATCACAGACCTTGACTACACCAGAAGAAGCCTTACATCAGCTGTCACCCTGTTATTTAGCCACTGAAGTCACTCAGACCGAAAAGCTTCAAACTTGAATTTCGATGTGTTTATTTACTGCCCATGCACTACTCCAGCTGACAGCTCAGCGACACTCAGCTCCTCAGCACAAAGAGGTTTTGGTTTTCCCCGACCAGTGTTTAGGATATAATTAGGATATAAGTATCCCCATTCAACCTGGAGAGACTCAGATAATAACATGGAGTGTCTTTATTGCATGTGAATATTCTAAGGTGTTCAGACCCCATAAGACCTGCAATGATGAGCGGAGTCACTACTAATTCCTTTAACAGCCTCGCTCCTGATTGGCTCTTTAGTTGCTATGATACTCATGATCGGATTTTCAAATATGGAACTGGGTGCCAAATTTGCCCCGTAACTGCTCGCCTCAATAAGCTTCATTTGACAGGAATCGCACGCTATGGGTGACGTCACACTCACTTAGTCCACTTCTTTATACAGTCTGTGATTATAACCTCTGATGGCACAGGTCAGATAGCGCTTTCCAAAACACGATGCCAACAAGGACCAAGCTGGAGATGTCCCAGGTTCTGTAGTGCATGGAAAATTCTCCATCAGAGTTCAGAATTCTCTTATTGTCTTGTACCATGCTTGTTTTGTTGCAAACAGTCCATGTGGTTCTTTGATTTGCTAATCTGTGTGTCAATCAACATTGGAATTCTGGGAAAGACCCGTTTCTAGACTATCATATATCATTGTGAGGTATTGTTAATGAGTGTGGTCCTGCCCGCTCAGTGCCCAGGCAATCTGCCCTTGTCTTGACATTCTCTTTATTTTCCTGTCCGCAGATATCTTAATTCCATTTAACAAATATCACCAATTTACAATAATAATACAGCCATTTTGTAGTAAAAGTATTTGTAAATCTTTTGTGAGTATTTTAACAGCAATGGGATCCACTGTGCTGGCTAGTTTCTTCCGACACTGGCAAAGAAAATCACTTAAATATTAGATATATGAGAGTAGAATTAGCTGTACACCAATAATAATACAGCCATTTTGTAGTAAAAGTATTTGTAAATCTTTTGTGAGTATTTTAACAGCAATGGGATCCACTGTGCTGGCTAGTTTCTTCTGACATTGGCAAAGAAAATCACTTAAATATAGATAGATATATAGATACATGAGAGTAGAATTAGCTGTACACAGTGTTTTTTTGGTTTTTTGGTTTTTTTTCAGTTTGATTGGTACTTAATTTCTATCAATTGCTTCTCACATGACTTCACAGCAAGCTTCACAAATCCAAATGCATTAGTGCTGTAGTAGATTCTTGGCAAGGACGTTAAGTAGTCTGAACAAAGGCAGAGGGCCAAACCAAGTTCAAGTAATGGTCCAGCTCTCCATGGTGCAGCAGATGTATGGAGAGGGCTGATAAGAGGCAGGAGCAAGGACAAAGTGACCCTGTGCTAGTCCCTCCAGAGCGGGACAGAGGCAGGACTCAGGCAGAGGAGCACGAGGGGCGGGGGGCAGGGTAACTGTACAGGCAGCGATAGGCACGCTGGATAATTAACCAAAAACAAAAGATGAATCTAGATGTTTCTTTGTGTAATTAATGAATGAACATGGAAGTGGTGTAGGTTTGTAGTGTAAAAGTATGTAAAATATCACTTAATAACGAACACTACGGAATTGATGCTATGTTCATGAAATGCCCACCCCATGTTATGTATTGCTGGGTTTCAGATGACATCACAACATCCTATAGGCCAATCGTATTTAATACAGATGGGGACAGCTAAAATGTTGTTCAAATATTGTTCAAATGCTGATTTTTATTGTAGTACAGTGAGTTGCTGGATCTAGCCACAAATAGAAATGATCAGGTGCACCATTTGGATATTTCATAGCAAAATACAATACAATGAATAGGGAAATCTGTCTCTTTCCCCCCCATCTGGTTGGATATTTCATAGCAAAATACAATACTATGAATAGGGAAATCTTTCCCCCCCATCTGAGAGAATAACACCATCACATTCAACAATCTGAAAACCACCAATTATTGAAGCTGGCAATACAAAAGTCAAATGCAGGTCAAAATATAGAAAAATAGAATATAAAAATATATATCCGATGGCAGTTTGCAAATGCAATCACAGACGCTTGCATTTGCAACCTACAAAACAATTTGTTCAACTAAAGGACAAACAGTGTATGAATATTTAAACAGTGCATTGTAAAGGTCGCTTAGAATCAGTATTGACTCGCTCCAAAAAGTGATGTAAGCTGCAGTAACTTAGAAGGAACATCTAAATCCCACAATTAAAAAGCAAGGATCAAAACTTTGATTCTTGCTGGTATAAAGTTTCCCCCCTATTACGTAAAACGCTGAAACACTGATTTCTTCTCATTGCATCAGGCCACAAGAAAAGCCCTTATTTTGTAAAACATTCTAAAATCTTCCCTCAAATCTCATCAAGCGTCTCAACAGGAAGCAGCAGAACACACTGCTACATGTACAGTATGTGGCAAAGAACTCTGGGAATTAACAACCGCTCAAGCAACGACTTTGTAATGTACCTTGTGAATTTTGAAACAGTGTGAAATGACTTTTGTTCACAGCATAGAGTTAAAGTTACCCCAGACTGAAATCGATTCTATTACATTTATGGTCATTTATGTAGTAAAGTATGAAAATAAAGAATTATCTCTACTAAAAGCACACAGGTTTTCACAGAGCCAGTAGGTCACACTTGTATCAGGTTTCATGAAATTGCTTTACAAATCTGGTGACGTTCTCAAAATCCTAATCTTAACTGTAACCAAGACCTAACAATTTGGATACATACTAAAATGCTCTAAAAATAAATACATTATATACATTTTCAAAACACAAAATTTGTTAATTTACTATATCTTCAAATAGGTCCAGTTCAAGTGAGAATGACTTACTTACTTACTTAAAGGCCCCTACACAAAATAGACTCATGTGAGCTGTAAGCCACATTATAATGTTGTTACCTCCTCAAAAACATACCCAGAGTTGTGTTTAGTTTCATTCACACGTTTGATTAACCCTTTATTATTAGTCTGTCTACATCTCCAAAGATCAAAATGCTCTGTTCCACCTTGTGATGTCATGAAACAGTAATTTTCATATTTAATTTTCAGCTCCTTTTACCTTTTGTTCTGTGAAACCGGTAAGTAATTTTCATATTTAATTTTCAGCTCCTTTTACCTTTTGTTCTGTAGAAACTGGTAATTCCAGGGCTGAAATTATCCAAATGATTCTAGTGAAAGAGTTTAAATACACAGTGGAGCACTTCAGTATTACCACATGACATCACAAGGTGGAACAGAGTGTTTTCTGTTTGAGAGAAGAACTCAGCCTACTTATGCAGGGTTTGTGTGTTAAACATGTGTGAATGATACAAAACAAAACTCCGGGTATGTTTTTGATGAGGAAATACATTATAACAGATCAGAAAACAGCGTAATATGGGCTCTTTACATGAATGCATAGGTCAGCATTCAAAAACAAGTGTGTGACTGAGGCTAAGGTGAGAGGGAGAATATTGATTTCAGTGTGCAGCCTGATGGCCTGGGGGATGGGGCAGCTTTCTGCTGGGGAGATTATAATGCAATGCAATGTGACTCTCTGTGTGTGCATGTGGGCATTGCATAGGGCCTATAGGACGGGACAAACAGTGCTGCTGATTGATACTGACGCAGGGGTGACCCAGCACCCAACCACAGCCCTGCCTCCTCCCCCACCGTCTGCGGCCCCCCCACGGGTAACGCAGCGCTTTCATCATCTCCACGCTGCCTCCATCTGTTAGTGATGGAGCCGTAGCAGGACGTAACACTGTAAGGGGTAGGGCTATAGGAGGAGAAAACTCTAAGATTTATTATAGTTGAATACTGTAAACAATGATTGTGTTTCCTATTGAATTGCATTTATTGGTTAAGTATTGGACTTCAATAGTGTTCAAAGTATATCTTCTTGTGCAGGGATATGCAGGGATTGATACAATCTGATGTTAATATGATGTTTTATGCGGGGTGCCCTTACTTAAATCTTCTTTGTTTGTTCAGGTAAAGTCTATTTTCTAGTATATTCCGCCGCCTGTCACTGGCCTTTTTTATGTGACTAAAGTCATGATGTTACATTTTACAAGTCTTTGTTTTCAGGTCATGGCACAGGATTCACCTTTACATATTGATCTATACAAATGTTGTGACTGTAGGCTGGACGAGGCTAAGAGCCACTTTGTGTCGTCTGTAATTAAAATGTATCGGGACCTTGGCAAAGTAATGGGCCACAGAGGGGTGGTTATTTAGACACTCTGGCCTTTGTTGGTGTTTTGTACATCTGTTTTCTACTCTTTATCCCTAGTTAAAAAAGACACTTTGAACACACTTATAGGTTATAAAACAAATGAGTCTCTGTGATATCATATTTATTAGATTTTGATTTGACCTTTGTACAGTCTACACTTAGACTACTTCAGATATATTATATAGATATTATAACCCAGATATTATAACCCATGTGAGCTTATCCAAGAGGATGTTGCTCACAATGTAGCAAATAAAATGGGAGAGAACAGCTGTCCCCAAAACCTGGCTTTAAACACTTTGCAGTTGTTAGGAAAATGTGTTACATAAAAGGACCACAGAGTCATTGAAGTCATATGATTGATGTACTTTCCAGGCAAGGAGACAAGTCAAACACAGTGAATCCAGAGTTGGCTGAAGGAATGCAAACAGTACATGAGTTTTTAAACAGAAACCACCACCTTCTCTGTCTTACCTATCCCATAAAGCTCATAGTCTTTGGTAGACAAGTTTAGCTAAAGAATGTGGCCTTTAACAAACAAAGAAGCAATTATCATGAGCTATAAAAACAGTTACAGCTGAGACACTATGAACCTATGAACCTAAATTGGCAAAAATCAGTTATATCTGAGCCCCACACAAGTCATAAAAGAGTACACTTTACGTTCAATGTATAATATACTAACAGCATTTTTCTAACAGCAGTTCAATTGTTCTCTTCAAGGTTTCTTAAACTTGAAATGATTGATGGTCCTGTGGAAGCCAATGTCCCAAAGTCAAAGCAAAGATTTACACCACCACAACAGCCCTCAGCACTGTAATATATGAGCTGCCTCCTACATTTAAATAACTTTATCACCAAATCCCACTCAGTCTAACACATGGTTAGACACATAGCTCATGCAGTAATAAAATACTTTTTAACACATGGGGTTTTATTTTTACTTTAAGGTTCAATTGAGAAGGCTCCATGCAGTGCACAGCAGGTGCCCGTCTCCAGGGGGCGCTCTGCTACCACTCGTAAATAAATCATGAACCTCACACCTGGCCCCACCGTTTGTCCTCGTGTCTCGACCTAAACTACAAGTATTCTACAGCGTTACAACAACACACACGCACGTATTTGTACCCCGCCCCTCGTGTGCATAACGATTTGCCAGTTAATTAGATTAATGAGGCGATAACATAGGGACATCTGCTGTGCTTTGGTCGCGTAAATTAATTTCAGTCCGTCGCTAGTGAATCTTTTCTCACTTTCTCCGCTTCTTACACTTTGCTGTGTTTTAATAGATCTAACAGTTGGCTACTATCAACAGTTTAGCGCTAAAACATCTCCTCAGTGCGCCCTTACCTTGAGTAGCCGCATCCCCGTGCACAAAACACAAGAACAACACCGCAACCGTAAACTTCATGGTTCCTCTTCAGTGTCTACAGTGTACCCCAATCAAACCACGTTACTGTGGTCACCGTCCCGTCCGGAGCATCCTCGTGCAGAGCCGGAGAGCTGTTAAAGGGCACGCGCTGGGTTCGCCGTGCGCAGTCTGCCTTCCCACACTGTGCAGCAGCCTGTTATGTGTGAGCATTTCCGTCCTCCTCCTTTTCTGTCGCTTCACCCTGCAGGCTCCGGAGCGCCCGTGTCCCGGCTGGCTCAGGGACTGAGAGGGACAGAGGGGGGCGGGACAGTGAATGACCCGTGACTTGATAAAGACATTATATAGTATCATTATGGGTGTATTACATTTAGCTTTATTGATGTTGGCTTTAGTCTTCACACATTGCAGTTCGCTATGGCGAATGGTATGGTTGCTAAACGCTCTCTTGATTGACTAATGATAGTGGGACGCTTACACTTGAATTGTTCTAAAAGCAGTAACTCAAGTACTGAGCAAGTCTCAGTGTACTTGGTTTTCTGAGTTGCTTAGGCACTACTCCAGTCTGTATCTCTAAGGAATGTTTACAAGTCTGCACACTCAATTTTAGACCCGCCTATAGCACAGGGTAAGCCATCTGGAGAGGAAAAGCTACACAAATGTTTCTGTAGCACTGGGTACTTACTTCTGACAAGAACAGATAGCTTTTTTCTCATATAATACAATACAATCATTAGCACTAACATCACATGGAAGACTCACATAACTTGATCTTTTGCCCATGCACCTACTTGACTCATTGAGACCTTTGTTGTACCATTTATTGGAGATAGACTCTACACTGTCTTAGTTTCAGTGTAGTTAGCTCCTCCCTTCAGACAGTGTCCCACCAGCATTTGACTAAAACTGAAGAAGCCTCTTTGATGCGCGGTGAAGCGTCTTCACTCTAAAACCCGGAGTAATTTGTTTCATTCACACATGACTGTGTAATCATTTATAATTAGTCTGTCCATGTGTCCAAAGCTCAAAATGGTCTGTTCCACCTTGTGATGTCATGTAGTGGTAGTCACATCACAAGGTGGCATGAGGAGGTTTTCAGTTTGAGAGAAGAACTCAGTCTAAACATGCAGGATTTTTGTGTTAAACGTGTGAGAATGAAAGAAAACACAACTCCAGGTATGTCTGTGATGAGGAAACAACATTATAACATGGATCAGAAAGCAGCGTAATATGAGCCCTTTAACAATATTTGGATTCATCAATAAATTTCAGTGTTAGTGTGTTTTTTCCAAAGCTTATACACCATCTTGTCATCACCTCAACTTGTCCCATCCTTGTCTGAATTCTTCAAATGCGCCGACGTGCGGGCCTTACTCTCCTTTGCCGTTTTGTACACTCAGGGATGTCATTAGGCACTTTGGTTTCTGATAAACGGCTTAAGCTCATCTTTCAGAAAGCAGTGACCTATGATTTTCCCCTCAGAAAGCCATCACACTGTTTCATATGCAGTGAGGCCATGCATTATCGTACATCAACCAAGTGCACTTTGATGCCTGATTCACTGGGCCTCACATAGACACACTGGCACGTGAGGTGATGTCATGCCATGCCATACGTACTGTAACATGTTGTGATGGAAAATGGGTGCGTCAGGCAGCTCACATATGCCAACCAAATCTATGCTAATACTATAAGCTAACACAGTTCAAAGGGGCGCACCTTAACTCATCAATCAGTTTACAGCCAAATGCGTGTAAGGGTTTTTGGCACAGATCAGTTTTGCATTATAATTTCTCAGCAATGATGATGTGCTGGGGACCAAGAGATAAATCTTTCTGTTAAAGTATTGTACATTATAGTTTTGCAAAAAATAATAGTACTTTATGGTCAGTGGTGGAATGTACTGTACTTAAGTAAAAAAAATTAGGTTTCTGAACTAAAATGTATACTTTACTTACGTGACTTTTATTTTACTACACTTGAGAGCACCTATCTGTACTTTCTACTCAACTACATTTTTTTTTAAAATTATTATTGTTTGAGACCTGCTGAAAAAGCTGAGGAGTATTTTTAACATCCTCATAGTTTGAGCAAACAAAAAAATATTAAACAAAAACAACACAAATATTAGGTCAGTTGTTTCTGTTGAACAAAATTCAGCAGAAATCTTTATCAAAATCACTACATTTGAAGCTTTATTAGATCTCAAAATCTGCACAAAATACTTCTACTTTTTACTCTTTAAGTACATTTTAAGTAGATTTTTTCATGTGATACTTTTACTTTAGTATTTTTTTTGTTCCAGTATCTGCAC
Source organism: Periophthalmodon schlosseri (assembly GCA_000787095.1). Taxonomy (NCBI): domain Eukaryota; kingdom Metazoa; phylum Chordata; class Actinopteri; order Gobiiformes; family Gobiidae; genus Periophthalmodon; species Periophthalmodon schlosseri. The sequence goes on along the minus strand of JACM01003195.1, from coordinate 5,570 downwards.
TTTTACTTAAGTATAAAAAACCGAATACTTCTCCCACCGCTCTTTATGGTCTAGCTTAATATTGTCAATGTATTACAGAATGTTGTGGTATTTTTTGACTGACTCAAGCTGACAATTTTAGAATATGAATTTAAACTTTTAACGTCTTCCGGTATTTTCACAGTGTTAAGGGTTGCTGACTTTATTCCTGTAAATGAGACCATTTTGTTTTTCCACGCAGTGTAATTTAAAGGTAGCAAAATCAGACCACTGTGCTTTCTCTGCATTTATTATATTTAGATGCATTTAAAAACATACTTCTTCTTTCCACAGTTTGAAAATTAGGTGATACACTCAGATGCAATGAACACCAGTATTAAGAGACATATAATAATAACCTATGACCACATTTTGTGGCATTAAATGGTAAATGGTCACATTTTTATACAGCGTTTTTCCACCTTCAAGGCACTCAAAGCACTTTACATCAAGGAAACACTCACCCATTCACACACACATTCATATACCAGTGTACACAGACACTGGGGGCGAAGTGGGTTAAGTGTCTTGCCCAAGGACACAACGACAGCATTCATTGCTGGGAGCTGGAATCGCACCGCCAACCTGTGGGTCTGTGGATCTGATCATTCAACCAATGATGTTTATATCAAGAGCAGGATCTGAACCACCAACCTTCGGGTCACTCTACCAGCTGAGCTACTGTCACCCATTCAATAAGCTGAACTTTTGACTTATGTGTTTTAAAGCAGCCACCGTGTGACACTTTGGCCCAGAAATAATAAAATACCTTTTATTTTATTATGGGTGTTTCTATGTCACTAAAAAGACACATTTGTGTCGCTTTAACTCTCTTATAACATGCATGTGCTATCCTCAGAAACCATACACCTCATTTGGCCCAAGGGTGTTGCTCTCCGATCATTAAAGCAACACAGTTGAGACAAAAGTGCAATTAATGTACTTTATTGTAATTCCTATGCCATCCCCTTTCACTGATGAAGGTGGGCTGAAAAGATGAGGTCCTGCTCTATAGTCCAATCTCTATAATTACCTGCAGTAGTCAATGTCAATAGCAGAGTTTCCCCACAGTGTTGGAGAGCAGAGAATTAAGCATTTCTGTTTACCTCCTGCTCGGGATGTGATGAGACCTCCCTTAAGTATTTGATCCAGCGTTTAAACCACACCACCAGGGAACGGAGTGAGGTGGGGATGATTTATGGAGATGCAGGGGGCTGACAGCTAGGCCATAGGAGAGCCAGCACATTCATTTGCTTTGTGTCATTTATCCAGGCAATCAAATAAACCGCTTGTTGACTTGTGAACAAATCGCAGCTTAGCTTTAACAGGAGATGGACTATGGGTGCCCTCCTTCCTGATTAGGTTTTGAAGGACGGCCCTCTGAATCAGCATGTGCCCACACAGAGGTAGTCCCAATGCAAACCTACGCACCAGACCATCTCACAATATGAACCAGTAGCGGTTATCTTTGGCTTCATCTTTCTCATTAGTTGAACTCATTCCGTTATCGCACTGGCAGCGATGTGCACTATAGGGAATCACTGCTTATCTGAACGCTCAAAACATTAAGAGATCAACTTAACCATGACCTATATGTGATTATCCAGCTTTGAAAACTTAACCTTCCGTTCTATTAATGAACATTAAAGGTGTGCTATGTAAACCGTGGGAGTTTGTTACCTGATTGGCTCTGGATATGTTATTGCTTTGCGGGAAATGGTCCACAGTACAGTATTAAATTTACATATCTCCATGGAGACATCAGGCCAAGATCTATGGAGAGGCAACCCCACAGTAAGAATGCATGTTCTTCAATGGATTTTTGAACAATAAAAACAACTGTAGCCTTAAATTAAAAGAGCGTATGATATGTTTGATGCTCTATCGTGGAGTATTCTTGACAAAAGAATAACACTGATCTCCATGGAGGAAAGCTGGTTGTGGAGGTTAGACCAGAATATATATATTTATATATTTTTTTCTTAGGTAAAATATTTCAATAAAATGCATTTTGACATAGCTCTCTACATTTTCTGTCACAAAGAACTTTTATTCCAAATGCAACAAAAAGGTACAGAAACACCTCCATATTCTACACCTTTTCCACACCACCTGGACTTTAGCTCTTACAATAAAATGTGTTGAGGCAGCACTCCAACAGCTAAATATAAATACTACACCAATATGGTACATTCTATAGAAGTGTGTCAGGATCTACTTTTCTGCACATATGTTCTGGTCCGGTGTAGATCTGGCACTATAGAGCACTTTGCTGTACCGTTTAACCTGTGTTCATTGACCTTTCCAATGCAAACAGTGAGAAAAAGGCAAGGCACAGCTGGAAAAAGGAGCCTGTCCCCATCACTGTGTATATATGGGTCTGAGACATCTATTGGAAAATCTCCCAAAGCTGTGTAAATGTCAGAAGTAAAGACGAGGGGCAAAGTACTAACTTGAAAATATTGACTTGACTAAAGTAATATTTCTACAAGATCTCCATTGATGGAAGGATTTTGATTATTCTATTTAGAGTATTTACCCCTAAGCAGCCTCCCTCTGCCTGTCTGACCCTCTCAGCCTTTAACACAGTTTAAGACTAGACTGAAAACCCACCTTTTTCCCCTGGCATTTAATACTAGCTACACAGGATATCTTGGTGTTTTATTGTTTTTTTCCTGTGTATTGTATTACCTGTATATTTGTTTTTTTGTGAAGCACTTTGGGCTACAGCTAATTAGCCTTAAGAAAGCATGAAGAAAGACTTAATTCATAATGAACAATTAACTCAGTATTACTCAGTTTTTTTTAATCTATGTTATAATGTTATTTCCTCATAATGTTGTTTCTTTAGTAAAAGAAAAATTCTAATTGGTCAACTGGACAAAAAGTTGTAGGAGTGAAGACGTTTCGCTGCTCATCCAAGCCGCTTCTTCAGTTCTGGTCATTGTGGACACTGCCTTATATCTGTCTAACTACACTGAAACTAACACACCTTTTGTTTACAGTTTCTGTTTGTCTCTATCACACATGTTTAACACACAAACCCTGCATATTTAGGCTGAGTTCTTCTCTCACATGGAAAACACTCTGTTCCACCTTGTGATGTCATGTGGTAATACAGGAAGTGCTCCACTGTGTTTTTAAACTCCATACATCTTCACTAGAATCATTTGATGATTTCAGCTTTGGAATTGCCAATTTCTACTGAACAAAAGGTAAAAGGTAGCTGTTAACTTGAAAAGTACAACTTCATGACATCACAAGGTGGAACAGAGCATTTTGAGCTTTGGAGATGTAGACAGACTAATAATAAAGTGTTACTCAAACATGTGTGAATGAAACAAAACACAACTCTGAGTATGTTTTTCAGGACGTGACAACATTCTAACATGACTTAAAGCATACAATAATCAAATGTGTGTAATATGGGACCTTTAGGGATGATTCAGGCTCAGAATGTGCTTAATTCCGTAACCCCGGGCCTATTACGCAGTCGCTAAGCCTGAATCATTCTTAAGTCTTTCTCAAATCATGCTTAATTAGTGTTAATTAAGGTGTAGTTATTATAAAGTGTAACCCTGTATCTTTCATTCACACATCTCACGTTCTTGTATTTGAACTAGGTTGGCTTTTTATACAATGGGACATTTTGTTTGCACAGTACTGTTTGGTTATAACAGTTGTGAGATATCAATATATTTATGCAGCCAATCCCCATTTGTCAGGAAATAAACAGCAGTCATCTATCACACAGGGCCAACTCTGTCAACTCTAAATCCCCAATCCACCTTTTGTATTTCACTTTGATATGGCTGTATCTTTAATATGACAGTAGTGGCACTTCCCTCTGGAGACAATGGCATCAAACATATCACTTTGTTTTCCATCTTGGATCACAACTTGGATCACAGTGTTGGTAAATCACCAAACACAAAGAAAAGTGCTGGTTTGAAATCCTTGTGCAAATCCTCGTTGGGCTGCTCTGATCCAGTGTGGCAGAGTGTCCGAAAAATCCCAGCTGAACCTTATCAGAGTGTGGTGTCCAGGGCACGGGTGAAGGAGGGGGAACGTATAGCCGCAGCTCACAAGAAAGAAGAGGAGAGAGGAGGCTAATTAAGGAGAGATGTAGGTTTCCAGGGGCAACGCTTCAATCCAAAGTGAAATGCCTGAGAGAGAGACTTGTGTATCTTTTAACACAGTTGCCACAAGGAATTTGCACTTACAGACAAATGTAAAAATGGGATTTGGTTTTATAGAAATCGGTCTCATTCAAGAAGCCTGTATCATTGGTCCTTATTGAGAATGACTGTAATGTGGTCATGTACAAGATGTGGTGGAACTATTGGAGAAGTCAAAATAGAGAAGTCAAATATTTTATGGTAGTATTTGGTGTTAAAAATTTGAGAATAACTCCTCTCATTGCTCCTGGCTCAAGGTCTGGAAAACCCTTTTCAGACAGATTTCAGTCTTATTCTGCATGTTTCGGCTTGCACTTAACATTTAATGAAGATAAGTGTACAGTTATCTTAAAGCAAACCTATTCTGTAAAATTGACTTTTTAGATCTTGTAACCATGTTATAGTTGTTTCCCCTCACCATTTACTCACCTGAAGTTATATTTGGAGTGATTCATGCATGTTTGAGCAGTCTTTAATAGCTTATTTTCAAGATGCCATATTGCCGTTCAACCCCCGTTTCACCACCACAGGCATACGCCCACTGCTCTGTACTTACTTAGTTCTGTAGTTTTATTTTCTTAATTGCTGATATGTGCAGGATTCTGCAGCGTCACATAGTTATTTTGGTATAAATGAAAAAAAATCTGCTACTCACTAGTGTGATCTGCAGCTATCCACCGGAGGTGCTGACTCTTTGTTGTAATGACGTTTACGGCGGCTTCAGCTACCTTTGGGCAGTTTTCAAGTCAGCGGAGATTCTTTTATTAACTCATTTTAGATGAATATTGCGATTTAAAATGTCCAAATTATAACATAATGATCCACGGGTGTCATAGACTATAGCTTTATAGCAGGCACAAGCACAGTAGGTCTTCTTTAAGTTTTGGGAACAGTACCATAGCTCACATATGCCTCTTCTTGTCCCTATACCCTATTATATCACCCGTTCCCTTCCTCTCTATCTTCTTGTGCCCCTCTTTCAGGTATGATGCCTCCCCAGAAGCCCCAAACTATATCCTTCCAATATCCTTCCAATATTACTTTGCCTAACATGATTATTGTCTTCAAGCATAATACCAGTGGCGGGCTGTGCATTTCACCCTTAGGCCTTCAGTGACGTCCCACTCACCTCAGTATAGGCTGGTCAAGCAACACTTAATTTCAGGAGCATTCAAAACCAATAAGCTGCATTGCATTCACAATTAAGAGTAGGAAACTAAGTTCACAGATACTGTCAAAAATAAAAAATAAAAATGCGATTTAAAGATGCCAAACCAAATGTCACCAAAATTACGTTATGTGAGCTTAAAGAAGTCTGTCCAATAAACTGCGCAATGTCGCATAATGTCATAAAAGACACCAACCAGACAATAA
>KN475436.1:12837-27650 GCA_000787095.1 Periophthalmodon schlosseri | reverse complement strand
CAGAATTCCAAATATGGAACTCGGCTCCAAATCGTCCCTATACCTGCTGTGCTCTCGATGAGCTTCATTTGGAGCCGAACGCTGTAGCTCATCGAGCCCAGAGCAGTTAAAGGGACGATTTGGAGACGAGTTTCATATTTGGAATTCTGACCACGAGTATCAGTAACGCCCCTTCCCGCCCGCACCGCAGGTTTAGCAGGAAATGGGAGTTTAGTAAAGCTGTCAGTCAAACCTGTTGCTAACACTAACGGGAGCGACCTCGGGGAAAGAAGGCGCCTGATTTGTCTGTTATTAATGTTCATATGTTGATTTACAGACACAATAGTGAAATAAAAACCCCAGGATCATGTAGAGGGTTAATACGAACATTTAAGACCAACATGAGTCTGACAGCAGCAGGTACAGAGAGAGGGGCGGAGTTTAACACAGGAAGTGAATTGGAGCCAGAGTCGATGGAGCCGGAAGTGCACCATGATCACTTCCTGTTTGGGACGCGGCGGCGGCAGGTTAGATATGTCCATTTATATAAACAGTTTGTGCTTTACTGTGGAACATTTAGGCGTTGGAATAATATCTTCGTGGAGATAAGCATGTGGTGAACCCAAACCACTAAGCTGAGATGATTCTTCTTACAGTAACTGTGACGCTACAGTTTGACGTCATCACATCTCCATAAACATTACCACTGTAACTTCCACAGAAGATCATTAGTAAACGTAGAATAATCTCTCTGTACATTTAAAAAAGTCCATCCACTTAACCCCAGTGAGTCCTGGCTTTTTCTCAATGACCGGATGATGCCATAGGGGGCGTGGTTTATGTCCCAGGGGGCGGGGCCCGTGCTCTTCACGTTGGTTGTCCTGCTGCGGTGTCTAAATCCAGATTAGATTAGTGTCAGATTAAAGGTGTGCCCTCGCTGTGCTCTGTCGGTGCGGGGCCGGCGAGTGACCCGCGGCGCTGCTGATTATGTCATGATTAGGCTCCACGCTGAGAATAAGCTCCGTCTCATAACACCACCCGCACACGGAGCAGAGACGCAGCAGTTAAACCAGTCCCACTGGTGTCTGAAGTTCTAATCTGTGACTCTGTGGATCATTCTGTTTTAATTTACACATTTAAATCACAATATTCATCTAAAACCACTTCATAAAACAACAAGTCGCTGTAATTTACACATTTAAATCACAATATTCATCTAAAACCACTTCATAAAACAAACAAGTCGCTGACTTCCACGTTAGAAAACTGCGGTGTCCAGTGGAGCTGACGTCGCCGTAAACGTCATCACAACAAAGCGCCGCGTGCTGTCGGCGCCCCCTATGGACAGCTGCACAGAACAGTTTGAAGAACGGGGCTGATTTAAACGTTTGACTGATCGGATAAAAGGTTTTTGAGAGGATGTTTCCAGACACTCAGTTGTAAAGTTCAGTTTCATGTAGCAGCTGTTTAAATGTGCTCGATGGCACTTTTCTCTTGGGGGCATCTGTCCCGGACCACAGTATCTGAGCAGCAAAACACCACCATCTGAAGACAGCAGATAACTTAAAGACATGCTGTGGAATATTCCAGGCAAAGCACAAACATCTCATTTTTTTTCTAATTTCTCTTAGTTTCTCCCCCCCTCTCTCTCTCTCTCCCTCTGTCTCTCCTCCCCCCTCACAGTGGCTGTGTGTTCTGTTCTGATTTGTGTTTTACCATGCGCCCCTCTCTCTCCCCCCCTCCCCCCTCACAGTGGCTGTGCTCGTCCTCGGTGAGGCAGCAGAGGCGCACTCTCGCGGGGGACCTGCTGTGCTTCCTCTTCATCACCCCTCTGTCCGGCGTGTCGGGGTGGCTCTGCGTCCAGGGGGCCAGGGACCTGTACTACACCAACACGGCCGAGGCCCTGGGGCTGATGCTGCTCACGGTGTCGCTGCTCACCATCTACATCTTCTGGAGCATAGTACGTACCCACAATTCACCGGGGCTAAAGGGCCTCTACCTGATTTTTCCCACGTATTTGAGCAAAATGTGTGTTGTAACCTTAAAGCGAGTGTTTGCTCTGAGCTGCGACCTTCACCCTTTGACCTCTGTGACCCGCACGTCTCTGTACAGCTGAGCTCTATTATCCGCTTTTCTTTCAGGTGCAGATATTCATCACATTCACACAAAAAACTATAAAATAAAACAGATTTGTCTCAGAGAATTCCAGTGTTGCACCAGAAAAGTACAAGAAACACAGTGGAATAAAATATACAAGTTAATAGTGACTCAGATGGGACTTAAATTCAATCAGTTAGAATTATACTGTTTAAGAATAAAACGTGTAGCTGTGCAGTTTAAACTCGGGACACGCAGCAGACGGTTCCTCTGTGAAGTTTAACCTGCAGGACACAGCCTCAGTGTTTAAGTGTTTTTACCAGAGCCACAAACTCAAGTGTCTCACCTGTTCAGATGATCCTTCAGTTCTAGAGTCACAGCAGCTGAACGTGACACGGAATCAACTCAAATATTTAAATCGGGCGTCACGGTGGCGTCATTATTCAGCCAGCTTAAAATGAGGGTGTAAATAATTTAAAATGACGCTGTAATGAGCCACTTTACGCCCCTGATGTTGACAGAACTGTGTTTTAAAGTGCCATTTTCAACTTACTACACAGAGATCCTTCAAATAACTCCTGAAGATCCTTCAAATAACTCCTGAAGATCCTTCAAGTAACTCCTGAAGATCCTTCAAGTAACTCCTGAAGATCCTTCAAGTAACTCCTGAAGAACTTCACATGAATAAAACCTATGAGACGTATCAATATCAGTATCAGGACATTTCCACTGCAGACCCAGGCCTGGTCCTGGGTTCGATTCTGTGTTTGCATAGTCTTCTGTGTGCACTGGTGTATGAATGTGTGAGTGAATGTGTGAGTGAATGTGTGAGTGAATGTGTGTGAATGGGTGTGTGAATGGGTGAGTGGTTCCTTGATGTAAAGAGCTTTGAGTCTTAAAGGTGGAAAAGCGCTGTATAAAAATGTGACCGTGACCATTTACCAAGGTCTTTGTGTTGCTCAGGTATCTGTGCGGTACCACCTTCACCTCTACAGAACATGGAGGACCACAGACCAAAGAGTGAGACTAAAGATCCCCTCCTCCTCTGATCCAGAACCCAACCAACAAACTGTGCCCCGAGAGACTGCAGACAAGACCTCCAACAAGGAGACCATAGTGTGACCGACCAAAAGGATCCAACATGGACAACATCTACAGCTCCAACATGGAGGACATCTACAGATCCAACATGGAGGACATCTGCAGATCCAACATGGAGGACATCTACAGATCCAACATGGAGGACATCTGCAGCTCCAACATGGAGGACATCTGCAGATCCAACATGGAGGACATCTACATAACTACAGATCCAACTTGGAGAACACCTACAGATCCAACATGGAGAACATCTGCAGCTCCAGCATAGAGGACATCTACACAACTACAGATCCAACATGGAGGACATCTGCAGATCCAACATGGAGAACATCTACACAACTACAGATCCAACATGGAGGACCACAGACCAAAGAGTGAGACTAAAGATCCCTCCTCCTGCTTTATTATATTTTTGTACTCCTTTTTGTGTCTTATAAAGCAGATTTTTTTAAGCTTTGGAAAAAGCTTTTTTGAATTTTTTTAATATTTCAATGCAGTGTATAGCTTTACATAACCAAGAGGAGACAATCTTAAAGCGTGTTCAGTCTGTTCCATCTTGGACCAGGAGGAGGCGCTGCAGTTTTGGGAATTCAAAATGTCATCTACCTCCAGGAGACCTCCCCCATTTTAATTATCCAATACTTTCATTTGAATTTTTATATGTTTTCTTTCTCTACTCTGACCAAAAACATTCCCCACCTCCACCACCTCCAAACAAAGATCTCCATCATTTTAACTGCAGTGTTAAAATAGTTTAGTTTAATTTTTATAGCAATTTTAATTTACTTTTCCTCTGACCAAAAATCTAAAGTTTTGGATCAATAATCTTCGTGGTTTTAAACGACTCGAGACAATCTTTTGCAAAGTCACAATTCATGCTGAGTCTGAAGCTCTGAGCATCAAGAATTGCAATGAACAATCTTTTAGTTTTTATGTTAGAGAGTTAGAGACACTTTGGTTCTTTGGATTATTTTTATTTTTATATTGACGAAAACTAAATGGAGGATCGTCGTCTTGAGAAGAGGACAGTGAGTGGACACACAGTTTTGTGCTGGACGTCTGTGAATTTGCAAAGACTCTTGTTATTTGTGGATAATTTAATAATATTGTGAAATTTGAATGAACTTTACAAACTTAAAGCTGCTCAAGTCGCTACAGTTGACTCTCCTCTAGGGACGAGAGATCGATCTGATATTGGATAGATGTATCTTTTTAAAAATGGAAATCGAAGAGGAATTTGGCTAAAATATGTCTGTATGTTTTTACACAACCATCAACCAAATTTTATATCCCAGATAAATACATGTCATTTTTACTTAAAGGTCCAATATGACACAAAACTGACTCTTGTAGCTTTACTCCATGTTCTAATGTTTCCTCCTCAAAAACAGACCTGGAGTTGTGTTTTGTTTCATTCACACATGTTTGAGTAACACTTTATTATTAGTCTGTCTACATCTCCAAAGCTCAAAATGCTCTGTTCCACCTTGTGATGTCATGAAGTGGTAGTTTTCAAGTGAACAGCTCCTTTTACCTTTAGTTCAGTAGAGACTGACAATTCCAGGACTGAAATTATCCAAATGATTCTAGTGAAGGTGTGTGGAGTTTAAAAACACAGTGGAGCACTTCCTGTAGTACCACATGATGACATCATAGGTATCAGCATTAGAATTGAGTAACACTTTATTATTAGTCTGTCTACATCTCCAAAGCTCAAAATGCTCTGTTCCACCTTGTGATGTCATGAAGTGGTAGTTTTCAAGTGAACAGCTCCTTTTACCTTTAGTTCAGTAGAGATTGGAAATTCCAGGTCTGAAATCATCCAGATGATTCTAGTGAAGGTGTGTGGAGTTTAAAAACACAGTGGAGCACTTCCTGTATTACCACATGATGACATCATAGGTATCAGCATTAGAACGTGGCTCAGAGAGTGGCTCAGAGAGTAGCTCAGAGAGTGGCTCAGAGAGTGGCTCAGAGAGTGGCTCAGAGAGTAGCCTAATATGGGCCTTTAATCTTTAACTTCAGATAAAATGATGGGCTTTGATTTTAAAATCCAAATCTAGATTTATCAGACACAAACTCCACACGGCCCGTCTCTGCTCCTCTTCTCAAACGTCTAGATTAGAGGTCGTATTATTGCAGCTTCACATGTTCACCTGCAGATGGCGCCATCGTTCTTCAGGGAGCAGATTTCCAAAGGTGGATGGGACGCGGTCCAGTATCACGTGACCCTTGTGTCATTACTGTAGGAGGGTCAGTACATGTTTTTATTGAAGACTTGTCAGATGCAGATTTTTAATAGACACTTGTGAAACACTGGACATTAAATTAAACATCACATTTTAAACCTCCTGGTCTTTTCTTTATATAAAAAAGATAAAAATAGATTTGAGATTTTATTTTTCGCTCTCATGTTTGTCTTTGCTACTCATATCCCACATTTTTCAGAACTGGAGCGTCCTACAGCTGAATATTCATCACATGTTGTGCCCTTGAGCCTCAAACCTGTGACCTCCGCTCTCACGACACAGTTCATTTGAATCATCCCCAGTCCAACTGTATTTTGCAAAACTGACTTTTGTGCAGGACGGCGGACTCCTTTTTAGAACTCAGCTATGGACCTGCCGCCGCCGTGTTCCAAACAGGAAGTGATCATGGTGCACTTCAGGCTCCAATTCACTTTGTGTTAGACTCCGCCCCTCTCTCTGTACCTGCTGCTGTCAGACTCATGTTGGTCTTAAATGTTCGTATTAACCCTCTACATGATCCTGGGGTTTTTATTTCACTATTGTGTCTGTAAATCAACATATGAACATTAATAACAGACAAATCAGGCGCCTTCTTTCCTCGAGGTCACTCCCTCTAGTGTTAGCAACAGGTTTGATTGACAGCGTTGCTAAGCGCTCGCTCCCTGCTAAACCAGCGGTGCAGGAAGAGGCGTTACCTTCAACAGCCTCGCTCCTGATTGGCTCTTTGGTTGCTCTGATACTCGTGGTCAGAATTCCAGATGGTCCCTGTACCTGCTGTAGCCTCGATGAGCTTCATTTGGAGCCAAACACTGTGGGCGACTTAGTCCACTTCTTTATACAGACTTTTCTTCATAAACTGCTGCTGGACTTGTGTAAAACTGGTTTGTGTTTACTACAAATATCTCAGTGAAGAAAACAAACTGAGAACTGACATTTCACAAGAGCTGCACTTTTGAATTTCCTCTTGTACAACTGGACCAAATACATGTCGTAGTTGGGAAGAACCAGAAACAAACAGAAACACGACTGAAGCTGCCCTCAAACCATCACAAAACACGGCACGTTTTTTAAGAATCCTTTATTAATATTAAATTAAAACGTATCTTGTGCAAATGAGATTTGTTGCAGTTCAAAGGCATTTCTTTGGCAGCTCATGTACAGGCCACGTTTGTTCTGGAGCGGCAGCGGCTCGGGGTTTAGGTCCGACACAGAAGCAGCGATGAGAGGGGTCACGTGATGAGCGCGATCACATGACCGCGCAGCTGGCGTCCTTACAGTGGTCCTGCCAACAAACAAACGCCGTGAGAAACACTCGTACCTCTGTGTCAATCTTAGTGATGAAGTCAAATGAGGCCGTGTACGCGCTCCACACAAATCAGAATCCAGATGAAAAACGTCAGGGATGAAAAAGGCTAAGAATGCCAGGGTCTAAAAAAATGCCAGGGTCTAAAAAAATGCCAGGGTCTAAACCAAGTCCTCATCAAGAGTAAACTGGGATCAGACCAGGTGTGAGTGTGACTGCAGTCTCTGTCTCTCTGTCTAGTTTTGAATTGTATTAAACAAAATGTCGACAAAAATGACAAAAAGTTCATTAGTAAAGATTTAAACTCCTGTTAGTAAAGTCAGCACCATTTCCACAGGAATTAGACAAAAACGAGCAAAAAACACTTTGAAAACATTCAAAAGCTGCACCACACACATCATTCCTGTTGGGGTCCGGCACACGTCTCCATGGAGATGCTTCCGCTTTGCCTGGAATGTTCCGCAGAGCGGCTTTAAACTGGTCTATCTGCCGTTTCTCCAGTACAGGTGTTTTTTGCTACAAACATCTTGAAAAACTAATAATGATTTACTGTGGAACATTCTATAGACAAAGCAATAACACCACAACATCTCCATGGGAACAAACCATCGACTGGACGTATAAATGGACGTAGCTAACGCGCTAGCTGCAGCCTCGCTCCTGATTGGCTCTTTGGTTTTAGATTTCCAAATGCCTCCAGTTTGCAGATTAGCCGCTGTAACCGCTTTAGCCTCGATGAGCTTCGTTTGGTTACAGCCGAACGCCACGGATGACATCACACTCGGTCCACTCCTATTGTACAGGCTCTGGGACGAACGGGTGACGGACCCTTCAACACAAAAGCTACGTACTGCACCTTTAAGATTCATGCACTGGCAGTAAAGCTTCAGCATGTAACTTTCTCCAGATTAGATCCATCACAGACACAAGCAGCAGGTCAGATGTTGGGGCCATGCAGTGGGACACGTCTGCAGACACAAACATACCTCCAGCCGCTCAAGACACGGAGCAACATTTCCTCTTCTTTTTCTTCGGCTTCAGAGTTTGGGAGAAATAAAATAAACTTCTGAATAAAACACAAATCAACAGCGGTTCATACAGTAGATCTGACGGCTGCACTTGGTTCCTCTTTACCGAACGAACATGTCCCCAGACCCAGACCTCGGGATTTAAGTGAATTTTGTCCAGACTCAAACATTAGATGCCAATTAAAAACAAAAAACTGGACAATGATTATATAAATGTGATATTAAAAAAAAACATTGTTATAAAGTCTGTAAACTCACATTAAACAGGAAATGTGAAATATTTTGAACTAAAACATTTTGAACCAAGGCAAAATATTAAAACTAAAATATTAAAATAAAAATATAAAAAAAGGAAACAATGATTATTACAATGGTTTTTTTAATATCACATTTACATAAAGTCTCACATTACACAGGAAATAGAAAAATCTGAATAATTTAGCTTGGTTCAAAATATTTAGGCTCAAACATTAAAATTAAAATATTAACATAATAAATAAAAATAGAACAATGATTATATAAATGTGACATATAAAAAAAAACCAAACAAAAAACCCCAAAACAAAACATTGTAATAAAGTCATCAAACAAACTCACATTAAACCGGAAATGGACAAATCAGAAAATATTTTGAACCAAGTTAAACAGTGCAGTTCCTCTGGTTGTAGCTCGTACAGTGGAGGTTTATTAAACATTTACATATGAATTTTGTCAAGTCTCAGACGCCAAATAAAATACAAAAAAATAATAATTTTGAACCATGATTATATAAAAGTGATATTTAAAAAAAAACGTAATAAAAAGTCTGCAGACTCAACACAACAACATTAAACAGGAAATGGACAAATCAGAGCAAATATTTGGAACCAGGTTAGACAATGCAGTTCCTCTGGTTGTAGCCGGCACAATGGAGGTTTATTATTCTGAGTGTTTACCTGTCTCCTGAACTGCTGCATTTCACTGTGAGCCATGAACTCCTCAAAGTCGGGGTCCGTCTGCATCCTCATCCTGCGCTCGGCCACCTCCTGCACAACCACAGGCCCAGGTCATTTCAAACAACTTCAGCTCCACAAAGTGATTCACACAGAAGTTAAAAAGTCTAAACAATTACAAATACAGACGCATCCTTCAACTTTGTAAAGAAAACATCGACCCGTGACCCTTTTTCTAAAACGACTCGTACATTTTAACACCTTCATTGACACAGGGTTAGTTCAGTGTTGACTTAAAGCTTTGAGTTCATGTTCTCACCTCATAGTTCGGGTTGAGGAGGATGATCCTGACGTCCGTCGCCGGGCCCCAGGTCGCGTGGCTCTCCAGCACCAGGTCACTGGACTCCGCCTCCTCCTCAGACCCGGCCGCCCAGATCTGACCAATCAGAAACATGGGCATCTCAGTCTTTATATATAGAGCCTTTTACAACACTCCAGAGACTCCAGGAGACTCCAGGAGACTCCAGGAGACTCCAGGAGACTCCAGGAGACTCCAGGAGACTCCAGGAGACTCCAGGAGACTCAAGGAGACTCATCTTTCAGTACAGACCAGTGGAGATCCAACTCCCTAAAAGCTCGGCATTTCATTCGGAGGCAGGACTTAACATTCTACCACTTTCGTTTTGTTTTATATTCACCTGAGCTTCTGCTGCCAGGGAGAGGGACCAGGGAGGGGGACCAGGGAGGGCGACCAGGGAGGGGGACCAGGGTTGGGTTTAAGAACAAGTAGGTTTAGGGTTTTTGGTTGGGTTTTCTAACCAGGACTTGGCAAAACTGGGCTGTAAATTTTAGACAAAAGAAAATTATAAATAAAGGTTTTAGTTAAATGTATTTAACAGATCACATAAATACTGTCATGTCTCTGAACCTTAAAATGATTAGCTGTGTTTACATCTGCTAATTATGAAATTGCCTCAATCTTTGGAAAAAAACTGCACACAGCAGGTACTACGCTAAGCCCCGCCCCCAGACGAAATGCCAAGAATTTAGGGAGTCCGTGTGATAGTTCGCTCCGACTCCTCCTGCTTCGAGTCGCCTCAGAGCGGTCGTTCAAAGAGCTGCAGAGAGGGGCTGCTGTGATCATGTGACCCCACACACATTTACCTCAGATCCAAAACTTTTTTTTACGTCGACCAAACCGGCGGCAGAACGAAAACGCCCCGAACAAACGAGAGAAAGATGAGCAGAACAAGGCTCATCCCAAAGTCTGAGGAGATGCAACTTCCTCAGCAACACTGGCTACAAAGGCCCTTGTTATGTTAAATTAACTAATTACACCAGTGACACAGACACTGGGGGGGAGGGGGGGTCAAGTGTCTTGCCCAAGGACACAACAACAGCATTCATCTGTAGGAGCTGGAATCGCACCGACAACCTGTGTGTGAGTGGATCTGTGCGTGGACACTCTACAAACTGAGCCACTGTCGCCCCCGAGTGCAGCTCTGAGGAGGTTCGTTTGTAGAAATGGGATTTGACCCTCGACAGAACAAACGCTCAGAGGAAGGAGGTCTCACGGTGAGCGTCTGGCCCGCGGTCAGGACACACGGAGACGGGATGTCGAAGGAGATCTCCCCCGAGTCCGGATAAAGCCTCCGCACCACCCAGCCGCCCAGACACTGCTCCTGGACACGCGGAACACACAAGAACCAGTGAAGCATTTTACTGTACAACACAATTCAGACATATCAACATGTTTCTGGGCTTTTCTGGCAGTGAAAGTGATTTGGAGCAGAGTTAAATGGAAATAATTCAAATAGTGTAATGTTTATATTCAGGAAATTAATATTCAAAGAGATTTTTATTTGTTTTCAAGTCAAAATAACTAGAAATCGTGACAGATCAACATGAGAAAAGTATCGCCCGACCCCACAGTAAATACACGCCTCAAAGGTTCCATACTGCGGCATTTTCTGATCCATGTTCTGATGTTTCCTCGTCTCAAACAGACCTGGAGCTGTGTTTTGTTTCATTCACACATGTTTAACACACAAACCCTGCAGATTTAGGCTGAGTTCTTCTCTCAAACTGAATCACTCTGTACACACAAACCCTGCAGATTTAGGCTGAGTTCTTCTCTCAAACTGAAATCACTCTGTTCCACCTTGTGATGTCATCATGTGGTAATACAGGAAGTGCTCCACTGTGTTTTTAAACTCCACACACCTTCACTAGAATCATTTGGATCATTTCAGTCCTGGAATTTCCAAACTCTACTGAACTAAAGGTAAAAGGAGCTGTTAACTTGAAAACTACCACTTCATGACATCACAAGGTGGAACAGAGCATTTTGAGCTTTGGAGATGTAACAGACTAATAATAAAGTGTTAAATGAAACAAAACACGACTCAAAAAAAAGAACAAAAACACAAATATAATCAAATACCTAATGTTTTTATGTAGCAAACCCATTTCTCCCAATATCAGTGGAAACTTCAGCTGAAGGTCACATCTCCAGGTCACATCTCCAGGTCACATCTCCAGGTCACATCTCCAGGTCAACATCTCCAGGTCAACATCTCCAGGTCAACATCTCCAGGTCAACATCTCCAGGTCAACATCTCCAGGTCAACATCTCCAGGTCAACATCTCCAGGTCAACATCTCCAGGTCAACATCTCCAGGTCAACATCTCCAGGTCAACATCTCCAGGTCAACATCTCCAGGTCAACATCTCCAGGTCAACATCTCCAGGTCAACATCTCCAGGTCAACATCTCCAGTTAATGTTATTTTATATTAATATAGATATATAGAGTAGAAATGCTGTTTGCTGCTTGTAAACATGTATAAACTGTGGTTGTTTCTTGGGAGTGTTGCCTTCACAAGCTTCTAGACATTTTTTTACCAAATCTTTCTATGGAGAAACCAAACAACTCCAGGTCTGTTTCTGAGGAGGTAACAGCTTTAGAACATGACTTAAACCTCACAAGAGTCAGTTATAGGACCGTTAAGCTAGAAACGGCTCTGAATCACTTCCATGTGCATTTTTTACTATAAAAATACGTTGCCAAACGTCTCACCATGTTGGAGTTGTTTTTGAGTCTGATGAACCTGCCCTTCGTGTCCACTTCGCTCACGCTCACGCTGACCGGGCCGCCCTCTGAGGGGCAGGAGGACATTTTGGAGGCGGGGGAGCTGCCCGTAGGACCCTCGTGTTTCCTCTTCCTCCCCCGAAGCCGCTGCCGCTCCTCCTGAGTACGGGACACTGTGGTGCGCTGGGACGGGCTCGGGGACAACTGCAGCCTGAGAGGTAAATATGAACCGGCTCAAACTCAGAAGATTAAAACAGCCCCACTGAGCCTGTGTCAACTGAGTAGATTATGTTATAAACGTCATCACAACAAAGCGCCGCGTGCAGTCGGCGCCCCCTATCGACAGCTGCATATCACACTAGAGCAGCACATTTTATTCATTTGTTCAAAATAACGACGCGACGCTGCCGAATCCTACGAGTATCAACGATTAAGAAAATAAAACTGGAGAAGGAAGTGTGTACGTCACAGTGGGCGTGTACCTCACAGTGGGCGTGTACCGGTGGAGGTTAAACGGGGGTAGATCAACAAAATGGCGTCTTGAAAATAAGTGATTTAAGATTTCCTCAAACATGAATCGCTCCAAATCCAACTTCAGAGGGTAAAGAAAAAAAAACACTGAATAAGAGGGTGTGTCCAAACTTTTGACTGGTAGTGTATATTGTAATTATTGTGACAGGTCTAAATATAAAACAAATTTCCCAGAACCCACCTCTGCTCCTCGACCTCCAGCATCTTCCTGTAGGCGTTGATCTCCATGTCCAGAGCCAGCTTGGTGTCCAGGAGCTTCTCGTAGTCCTCCAGCTGAGAGAACATCTGACTCCTCATGCCCAACATCTCCTGCTCTTTAACGCTGAGCCGCTCCTGCCACACCTGCCGCTCCCTGTCCAGGCTCCGCTCCATGTCCTGCACACGGCTCTCCAACGCCATTTTCTAACACAAAAACACACGAGCAGGACAGTGGAAGAGCTCACAATATACAGCGAAAGAAAAAGTCTATTCTACATCTGGACAAAGGTTTTAGAGCGAGTTTTAGAGCCCGGTCAGATCACGGTCAGATCATTGTCGGATCACGGTCGTGATCACAACCATGAGAATAATATTTAATTTAGAATATTGTAAATGTTTAGTTTATCATGAGTCTAGTTTAAATTTGCCCTGTTCTTCAAACTGTTGTGTTCAGATCTTTATCCATGTTCTAGTCGTTTCTTCTCGTTGAGCCTCTGAAGTTGTGTTTGGAGTGATTCATGTTTGAGTAAATCTTTAATCTCTTATTTTCAAGACGCCATTTTGCCAATCTACCCCCGTTTAACACGCCCACTGTGACACGCCCACTGTGACACGCCCACTGTGACACGCCCACTGTGAGGTACACGCCCACTGTGAGGTACACGCCCACTGTGAGGTACGCACTTCCTTCTCCAGTTTTATTTTCTTAATCATTGATACTCGGTACAAATGAATAAAAATGTGCCGCTCTAGTGTGACGTGCAGCTGTCCATAGGGGGCGCCGACAGGCTACCAGGTTAGCCATGTCCATTTACAGTCCATGTTTAGGGCCGCACTGTAACTTCTTGCCTTCTTTAAAATCACACCTATGTGTGACCTGTAACTGGCCCCTAGCCCCTCCCACCGACGCTCACGCCACAGTCATAACACTGTGGTGAAGTGTCTTGCCTAAGGGTTTCTCACATTCCCAGCTCTAACCAGACACGGCCTCGTTTAGCTTCAGAGATCTGACGAGATCAGACAAGTTCACACAGATGAGTTTAATTCCACACTGTGGTACATTCAGACACAGCAACATCTCCATAGAAACAAGCAGGTGGAAAACCCTCCACCAGAAAAGTGACACAGTGCATCTTTAAATCAGTCCTGTTCTTGTGTGTCTATGGTTCTAATCCCTGACCCCTGTGGATCACTGTGTTAGAATTTACACATTTTAAATCACAATATTCATCTAAAATCACTTCATAAAAGGTGAAAACGGGGGTCGATCGGCAAAATGGCGTCTTGAAAATAAGACGGATGATAACACGAATCACTCCAAATACAACTTCAGAGGCTCAATGAGAAGAAACGACTAGAACATGGATAAAGATCTGAACACAATTTAAAAACGACTGTCACGACTGTCCTCGATACGTTTTATTATTATAATTCTATGAGACGCTTTGGGCTTTAAACCGAGTGGAACCAGCCAGTCACAGGATATGAGCGTTTCCATCACTTGAAAATCGCTTTGGGCAGAATCTAGAGTCAGATTCTGTAAACAGAGGGACAGAAGCAGCCCCACAGCCCCATCGTACCTCAGGAGGACACACTTACCTCGTTCTGGTAGCTCTGGAGCTGGGAGCTGAGCGACTCCAGTCGGAGTTTGGCGTTTTCCAGTTCATCTTTTGTGGCTGAGACGGAGTTGGTTTTGTCCTTCACAGTCTGCTGAGCGTTCTGCAGCTGAAGACCACGACACAAAGAGTTAAAGTGACTATGGCAGGAGGGACTACGCAATTTATTAAAGCACACTTAACATCGATGGGCCTCATTCATGAAGCCTTTAACACATTAGAACTTCAGGCCTTCTAGCAAACGCGTTAGAACTTCAGGCCTTCTAGCAAACGCGTTAGAACTTCAGGCCTTCTAACTAACACGTTAGAACTTCAGGCCTTCTTAACTAACATGTTAGAACTTCAGGCCTTCTTAACTAACACGTTAGACCTTCAGGCCTTCTAACTAACACATTAGAACTTCAGGCCTTCTAACAAACGCGTTAGAACTTCAGGCCTTCTAACAAACACGTTAGAACTTCAGGCCTTCTTCTGGAAGAACAAATCTAGGAGAAATTCAGCTGTTTTAGAATATTATTACTCTGATAATGTAAAACAAAATTCTATTTCCTCCATGATTGTAAGTTATACATTTTCTTAAATAATTTCTTATTGGATCACACAGTAATATTTTCATAACATGGAGGAGTGTGTCTGTTTGGTCTAACAGCAGTGACCTCCTCAGCCTGTCCCGGTGCTCCCACATGGGC
>JACM01075551.1:0-25628 GCA_000787095.1 Periophthalmodon schlosseri | reverse complement strand
CAGTTCTTCGGGAAATTCCTAATGGAAATAGATACGTTTTATGCGATACTGTGTGAAATATTATAGCTAAAAGAACATTTCTGAAACAAGCAGGAGCAGGCTTCGTTCAGCCTAAAGATGAGGTTTGTGGAGATGCAAGCCCGTTAACTGTAAGGGCACGTGTTTTTTTAGGCTTTTAATGCAACAAAAACATCCCAATGAAAATTCATGTCTGTATTTTACTCATAGACTGTAGAGAGAGTAAAGTTTTATATATATATTTTCTTTTTTTCTTTTTTTTTTTTTTTATTTAAAAGGTTCAACTTAACCCTTGCCATGTCAGTTTGTAAATGAGTCCATTACATAAAGAATATAATGAAAATGCAGTAGCACGAATTATATTTTGTAAAATTCTTTTGGGTCAGTCATACGCCTCTCTAAGAAATGTGTTTTTGAATATGAAACAAATGAATCTGTGCAAGTCCTTTAGTTTAATTTCAGATCTCAATCCAATTATAAAGAATATGTTTATTAGAAATCCCTTCTACCCGAGTGTAATGTTAAAACTGAGATGCCTATAAATGGTGGTAATGTGTTTTTCCTCAGGCCTTCTGGACTGTGACATACCGGGCGCAGAAATGTGGTTTGGACGTATTCCCTGATGTGGGACACAGGAGGTCCTTTCTCTGCATCTTCCTGTCGAGGACAATGTCAAAGATCACAGGTGTCTGGAGTTTCCTGTCTCTCTCTGGGCTTCCTTCGGTTCTCTTTCCTGCAAAATCTATAACTTTTTAAACTTCAAGATGCCCTATGTAACTTTTTTGGGGGAGTTTCATGCCACCAACTTGTCTCCATGGAGATATTATTACTGTACATGCCTAGAGTGTTCTACAGTATGACACTAAACTCAGCTATCTCCATGGAGACCAGTAGGGGAAGCCATCAATCCAGGTTAAAGGTCAGATCTGTGCAGACTGGAGAGGCGAGCTCGCTGACAGTAAGAATGCGTGTTTTTACAGGTGTTTCTGAGCAATTTTAACACCTGTAACACCTGTAGAGGTTTAATGCCAGGCTGTGGAACATTCAAGGCAAAGCAATGACAGCAATGGAGACAAGCAGGTGATGGACCGCCCTAACTCCACCAAAAAAGTTGCACAGTGCACCTTTAAATTGTCAATTGCAATGGAAACTTAAGTCTTGTAACTACTTAATGTAACTATTTTTTTCAATGTAAACAGTGCTGATGATAACCAGTTGCTTTGGGTTTAATTTAAGAATAAGATAAGATAACCTTTATTTGTCCCACAATGGGGGGACACAAGGTTCAAGACCAGGAGAATAGAAATAGGCACTCAAAAACCAAGACAAATACATATTAGAAAATAGAATTAAATTTGAAACAATTCACGGTTGAGCTTGAAACGTGTGCCAACTTAAAAATAGTTTAAAACATGTTAACGTGGCATTAAACCAGTGTTTCCCTCTCTCTCGTTCTCAGTCAGGATATAGGTGTTGTCCACTACAAAGGAAGGAAATTCTGTCATTTAGAACAATGGGCCTGTTTCTCTATCTATAGCTCAGAAAAGCCAGGGAAAGCAAGAGGGAGCAGTACTCATTCAGTTACAAAGATTTTCATGTATATTTTATTTTATTAAGGCGGGGAGCAACATAAAATGGACTATAACTATGAAAAACAAGAGACGCGCGATATAGGGGGATTCATTTAGGTGTATTTGGAATTCGTCTGGTTACGGATCATTATAGAAGTTAATACAGATCGTAAGAAACAACTGGGTAAGTTAAAATATATATTCACGTACTTACTTTTTGCTGTGTTTGCTTACTGTATAGATTTCAATGTCTTTCTTCCATCTTTTATATACTATCTGTTGTAATATATATATTTTTATTTAACATTTTTAACAGTGTAATGCAGTATAGTGGAAGTGCGAGTAATTGTTATTATTAAGCAGTAACAAAATACAGTCTAACCAAGTATAAAGGATTGTACCATTTTTCTCATGGAAGACTTGCCCAGGCAATGTTCGGGGTAATTCCATTTTCAACAGCTGGACCTGAGACTTCCTGTTTGAAAACCTGGAACACGAACAATATATTTTTAGGATTAGGATGCTCTCTGTTAGCTTCAGTGTTGACAGTGTTACTTCCTGTTGATTTTATGACCTCATTCTATTGTTTTATTGTTAGAACTATACACACATCTGCATTATGAGAAAGCAGCGGCTATTAGAGGTGGGTCATGTAATGAAATCGGTACGTTGGAGATATTGTCTATAATTTAAAAATAAACCTATAAAAGTTTTTAAAAAAAGAGCTGATTTAAAAGTAAAACAAAAGAAACTTGCTGCATACTCTTTAAAGGTGCACTATGTAACTTTTCTGGTGAGGGGGACCTCCACGTTCTTGCCTCTTTGGAGATTATGAAGATTATTGCTGTGTCTTGTTCCACAGTATGGCATTTAGCTCTATCTCCATGGAGACAAGCAGGTGACGCCACCAGGCCAACTTACAGGTCATAGCTACGGAGAGGCGAGCCAGAGTAAGAATGCAATAAAAATATTTGTAATGAAATAAATGCAAGATGGAGTTTAAAGTTCAAAGTTCATGAGCACTAGCGGGTAGCTGACCCTCCATCAGAAAACTTGAGCGTATCTTCAAAATAATAAGGTCGGCGACATTTTGCACTTTGGTGGTTAATTTACTGGATCTCAAATCAGACATTTAACGAAATAGTGTTATGGACGGGAAAAGTATAATTTGATTATCGTTATCCACATAATCTCATTAAAAAATCGATTTTTTTTGTCAATAATGCCCAGCCAAGCATCTGTATAGTTTTGTGAAATATATTTTTAGGATTAGGTTATGCTGTATACTCCAAAGTTGGTTTCCTGTTATTACTATGACATTGTATTGTCATTTTGTTTATGATTAGATATGTGTTATGACAAAACTGTGTCTACGTACATATTTTTTCCTTCTGTGTCAGATGGAGGGGTCTGGCAGCCCTCGTGCCAGGAAGCTCCATTTCCCCGTCGGTTTGTGGATCAACTCTCCTCGAAAACACTTTGCAAAGTTAGGACGTCGTTGGCCCAGCGCTGTCTCTGTGAGGTGAGTCTAAAGATTAAAATACAGTCAGTCACTTACACTTACAATGAGGTCAAAATATAGAAAGAAAATGATGTGACAAATGCTATAAAAGGTGCACTATGTAACTTTTCTGGTAGTGAGTCCGCCACCTGCTTGTCTCCATGGAGATGTTATTGCGTTGATGTTATGGCATTAAACTCATATGTTTTCCATCCATTTGGTTAAAAAAAAAAATTGAAAAAAGCTTTATAGTTGTGAGAGGGGTCACTTTTCTTCTGATTTGACCTGTAACTTGGCCTGGTCGCGTTACCTAGTTGTCTCCATGAAGATTGATAAGTTATTGTAATACTGTCAAAAAACTGGAATATTTTAGGCAAAGCAAAAATGTATCCATGGAGACAAGCAGGTGAAGTACACTCTAACCGCAAAGTTACGCAGTGCGCCTTTTTTAAGTTTGATAAAAGTCAGTCACACACTTACACTGTGGTACAAAGAAAGATGTTAGATGCTAGATGTTAGCTACATGTTATCAGGATTTTTTTGTGTGTGTATGCAATGCTGTTTTTTTTTAAGTTGTTTTATTTTACTTTTACTGCAATTGTCAATAAAAAAAAACATATTTTGAAATTCGATATATTGCTGAAGTAAATAGATGATAAACGATAATACTGAAACAAATTTATGCCACTGATACAAAAACCCAAGAGCAGATTTAAACCACAAAAACTATTCTAAATCTACAAAAAAAAAAGAAGAAGAAGAATAGCAGAATGAAACAATTTAGTACTTGGTTTGCATCTGTAATGACTCAACCTTTTACGGCTTAAATCTTATCATATAGACAAGAAATGACCAAAAATTTCACAGTAGTGCAAAGAAAAATACACACGAGAAATACTGACCCCTAAAAAATATAGTTCCAGCTTCATATACGGAACGATAAGTCGATATAGTGATTATTGCGACAGGCCTAGACGTGCGTTACCGTTTCATTTGAACAGTCCCATAGGATGCACTGATGTCATGACTTCCACTGTCGCATTTCCTCCAAACTGAATCCTGTGTGTTATTTTAGACTTTGTTGTTTGTGCTGTTTAGACATAACTCACTGCTGACCGCTCTCTTCCTCTTTACCCCCGTTCGGTTCCCAGATCTACCACCAGCTCCGACGCAGCCTCTCTCCACGAAGCCCCCTCAGCCCCCTCCTCCTCCCTCTCAAACTCCACCCCCTCCCTGGCTTCCCCCGTCCCATCGCCCTCTCCGTCCCCCGCCTTCCTCCGGCCGCGACCCGCCGCCCCCCAGTCCCGGGCGAAACGTCTCTCCCACCTCTTCCTGCGGGGGCGCTCTAACAGCGACCGGGACAAGGCTGTGGGGGAGAAGGAGAGGGAGGTCTGGGCGCACTCGGCTGCCCCCTCGTCACATCACTATCTGCCCCCCGGGTCTTCTTCTGCCCCTGGGCTGATAAAGATCTATGGTGATGCGCTTTCTAGTGGAGCTAACTACCGCTCCCTGCTGGCCAGTGTTCACTCTACAGCCAGGCAGCTCATCTGTCAGGTCATCACGCGCTACACAGAGAGAGAGAGGGAGGAGACAGAGGACACAGGTAAAGGAAGAGAAACCTTTGATCCCGTATATATTCCACTTCTAACTAGGAATCTCAAAATTAGATAGTTGTTTGTGATTAAAGAGCCCATATTACACTATTTTCTGATCTTTGTTATAATAATGTAATGTTGTTTCCTCATAAAAAACAGACTGGAGTTGTTGTTGTTTCCTCATAAAAAACAGACCTGGAGTTGTGCTTTGTTTCATTCACACATGTTTAACACACAAACCCCCCATATTTAGAAACAGAAAACACTTTGTTCCACCTTGTGATGTCATGTGGTAATACAGGAAGTGCTCCAGTGTGTTTTTAAACTCCACACACCTTCACTAGAATCATTTGGATAATTTCAGCCCTGGAATTGCCAGTCTCTACTGAACTAAAGGTAAAAAGAGCTGTTAACTTGAAAACTACCGCTTCATGACATCACAAGGTGCAACAGAGCATTTTGAGCTTTGGAGATGCAGACAGACTAATAATAAAGGGTTACTCAAACGTGTGAATGAAACAAAACACAACTCCGGGTATGTTTTTGATGAGGTAACAACATTACAACCTGGCTTAAAGCTCACAAGAGTCAATTTTTGCGTGATATAGGACCTTTAATCCAGGTCCCAATATAATAATGTAATAATCATGTAATTTTAATTCAATTTATAAAAAAAAAATGTAACCCTAAGCTTTCCTAACTGGCTTTTTATGACATATTAAAGCTGCACTGTGTAACCTTTCTAGTAAAGCGTCCGCCATGTGTTTGTTTCCATGGAGATGCTACGGCTTTGCCTGGAATGTTCTACAGCGTGGCATTAAACTCATTTTGCTTTCATTCAGCGTCTGTTACTTTTAATTGCAAGCATTTCTGCCGTCAGTGGGGTTGCCTCTCCACAGAGCTGACCTGTAACTTGGCCTACAGTGGTGTCATTTGCTTGCCTCCATGGAGATAAATAAGTTTAATGCCATACTGCGGAACATCAAGGCAGAGCAATAACATGACCTCCACCAGAAAAGTTACAATAGTGCACCTTTATTGTTTTCTAGTCATTTAAAAAAAAAGAAAAGTGACCTAATATGAATGAATGAAAGTGAGTTAAAGTGTTTTGACTGTATTTTTTGGCCAGTGACAGCAGTTGTTAATAATTGTAAAATTGTTGTTCCTCTCATAATAAGAGTATATTTCAAATGGTTAGATTTAAGGTCTGTTTTTTGTATTACTATTTATATTGCATATTTGATTCATTCCTTATTCTATTGTTGTTATTGTATTGTAGTGTAATGATTTAAGGAAACACGCTGAATTTCTTCTGGTTGTTTATTTTCTGAACAGAAGGGCTACTGTCGGCCGTAATCCACGTCAAAACAAGAGCAAAACAAAAGCAGAGTCAACTCACTGGAGCCAGTCTCCAAAACAGACCAGTAACTGACCAATAGAACATCACATTACTTGTCGTCATAGCAACCAAGTGTCACATACAAAAGCAGTTACATTAACAACAACACGTAAACAGTTACAAGAACAAGAAAAGGAGTCAACTCTTAACTAAACACAAAATATCAGATCATTACAGTACTTTTGCAACTCTGACATTTCCCCCATTGTGGAATACTGTAACATCCCAATGTCTAACCAACTGCAAACCGAATAATCAATATAATACATAAACCATTCAGTATTTGGTTTCTATTTGCTCTTTTTCCTTTCTTGTTTCCTTGTAGTCCTTCAGAAGTACAGCCCAGAGGACTTCCTGTTGTGTGATGTCATTGGAAAGCCCGTCCAGCAGCCAGATGGGGCGTTCAAATGGGAGACGGAGTGTCGCAGATGTGTGGCCCCGTGGGAATGTCCCCTGCTCCTCGTGGACATGTGGAGACCCAAAGACGGATTCGAACGACGCTTTGAAATACACCGAAGAGATGACTACGAGAGAGAGGAGAGGGAGCGGGAAAGAGAGAGGGAGAGGGAAGGAGAGAGGGAAGGTTGGTTTAAAGGGCCCATGTTACGCTATTTTCTGATCTATGTCATGATGTTGTTTTCTCATCAAAACCATATCCAGAGCTGTGTTTTGTTTCATTCACACATGTTTAACACACAAATCCTGCATATTTAGGCTGAGCTTTTCCCTCAAACAGAAAACCCGTTCCACCCACACATGTTTAACACACAAATCCTGCATATTTAGGCTGAGCTTTTCCCTCAAACAGAAAACCCTGTTCCACCTTGTGATGTCATGTGGTAATACAGGAAGTGCTCCGCTGTGTTTTTAAACTCCACACACCTTCACTAGAATGATTTGGATCATTTCAGCTCTGGAATTGCCAATCTCTACTGAACAAAAGGTAAAAGGAGCTGTCAACCTGAAAACTACCACTTCATGACATCGCAAGGTGGAACAGAGCATTTTGAGCTTTGGAGACATAGACTGCCTAACAATAAAGGATTACAGTTCACAGCGCACATATTAAACACATCTAAAAGCATTACTATTTGAGAAAAAACTGAAATATAAATTGATAAACTAACACAAGAATCCAATTAATGTCAGCGTTTGTTGAGGTCTAAACTACAGGGTTAAGTTAAAAAGAACAAGTTAATGGATATGCACAATTAATCGTAATTGAATTGAAATCGTGTCCTGTGTAAAGAACAGGGACAAGATATTTTGTTTTTGTCCCTGTGGTTTAGGCCTCTACAAACATGTTCTGAAATGCATGGGATTCTTGGATTAGTTTAGCAGTTCATATTTCAGTCTTCTCTCAAATGTTAATACTCTTGGATTTATTAGCAATTTGCACTTTGAACAGAATTCTACCTTTTAAACATTATCGCAAATCTAATAATCGCAATAATTATCACAAAGATAGCAATTCGATTTTTTTCTCAAAATCCTTCCAGCCCTAGTTTGTAGTGGACATTTTAAATACCCAAATAACTACAGTAGTCCCAGTTTGATAAATGATTTCAACTGGGATATTTTGTGCAGCCCTAATATTGATTAATACGGTAAGTTTGTGTCCAATTATATGTTTACTAAGCGTATTTTGTGTGTTTTTAGGTGTTCGCTGGCGCCGTAGCAGAATGGCGTCAGGAGGGGGCCCCGAAGAGGAGCGTGGTCATCGGGCGAGAAACTCGGAGCTGAGAAGAAGCATCAGTGACATGAACCTGAGCCTAAGACGTCGCCAAGGAAACCACTTGAGCAACGACCAGCGCGGGACAAACAACCGCACAAACAACAACAGTTCGGAGGGGCAGGACCGGAAGAACATAGTGAGCATGATCAGCCCACAGCCAGGAGAGGTAAGGGGCCGAACGAATGTGAGAGGGGCTGAACGAATGTGAGAGGTAAGGGGCCGAACGAATGTGAGAGGTCAGGGGCCGAACGAATGTGAGAGGTAAGGGGCCGAACGAATGTGAGAGGTAAGGGGCCGAACGAATGTGAGAGGTAAGGGGCCGAACGAATGTGAGAGGTAAGGGGCCAAACGAATGTGAGGGGTTAGGGGTCGAACGAATGTGAGAAAAAATGGGCCCTCACTTAAAGCAACACCGTGTAACTTGGCTCGTCACCTGCATAATTACGTGGAAATAGAAATTTAAACCCATACTTTGGAACCTTCTCCATGGAGATAGATAATTTTATTTATATTGCACATTTAAAATACAACCTAAGCTGCTCAAAGTGCTTCGCACAGAAGTCAACAAAAAACAGATACACAGAAAACACGACACAAAGGCAAAGAACCATAAATTAATACGTTTTGTGCAATATTGTGGAATATTATCGCCAAAGATAGAGCATTTCAATGGAAACAAGCATGAGGAGGGAATCCTTCAGGTCAAAAAAGAGCCAGATTTGTGGAGATGCAAGCCCGCTCAGAGTAAGGGGCACTTGTTTTTTAGTGCAAACAAACCAAAACAAAAACATGCTTTTATTTGAGTGTATTTTTTGGCTTTAACAATAATATTCAAAACTGAAGTAATTCTAACTCCTCTCGATATTCATAGATATTTATATTTTGCTGTGTAACAAAACAAATGCTTTTCAATGGTCTAAACTAATAAAACTGTTAATTACAGATCAGGACCAGGCCTGAAGCCAAAGTCGGCTGGACTCACCAGACTGCAGAAGAAGAGAAGGACTACTCCACCTGTGACCTGGAAGTGATGTCACAGAGCCTGATCCTGCCTCCAACCGACCGACCCTACTTCCTGCTTCTACAGGGCTATGACCAGAGCAAGGTAACACGGCATTACAATGAGGGACATCTCTAAATCTGAAAGAAGAAGTGAGTAGTAATGCAGTAGTACACAACAGGGTCAACAGTTTAAGTAGCTCAATCTATTATTACCCCATTTACCACAGATCAAAGTCAGTGAAGGTCATAAAAGTATAACCCAAAATAGAAGTAAACAACAGATTTTAAAGCAGCTCCTCTGGGTGAAGTCATGAAAAAAGTTGGTCCAAATTGAAAAAAAAAAAATGGTGGGAAACACTGACCTATGCACAGAACATACGCTCACACATACAGTAGCATTTATGTGTAACAGTCAATTTGTCTGAGCAGATTTGAGTGTAGGTCCACACACCCAGATGACATCAGACCTGCATGTCTGTAATCGCAGCATACCATCAGCCTTTCCATCCCCGCGCTAACCTCTCCCATTCTGCATCCCGCATAAACATCGTCATAGCGACAAAAAGCCTCGACAACCTGCCTCTACAAAACACACGTCCTCTGTGTGCGGCGCTCACGTTGGCATCACTTAAGTCTATTGTTTCAAACTGTGGCACACTTCGTTCCTTATCATCTGCTTCTGTTGAACGTCTCATCTTCAGATTAGAGATTCGTTTAAAACCATAACAGACCAAGATAACAGACCTCCCTGTTTTCTGCAGGACTTTGTGTTGTACATCATGACGGGGCACATGCATGTGTTTGGGAGAAAGCCGACGTTGAAGGAGAGAGAGAAGGACAGAGAGAGGGAGAAGAAGGGGAAGAGGCCTCTGAAGGTCGACACGTTTCTGTCGGCGCCGGACCTTTTGGCCCGACACTTGCTGATCCGCAGAGACTCGGCGGTGCCCGAAACGCCCTCTGGACAAGGTGCAGTTAACATGCAGCAGTGATAAACTAATAAACTGTGAAACATAACACATATAAACATGGACCTGACGTTGTGCTGTCCCTCTCAGCTCTGATGAGGCCCTTCAGAGGAGGAGCCGTCACACACAATGGAGTGTGTGTGTACAGGGAGACTGTGCTAAAGCCTGGAGATGTCATTGGTGTTGGGGAGCATTTCTTCTTCTTGTACCGGGACCCTCGAGTGTCTCCGGCCCCCCCTCTGGCTCTGACTCTGCCCTGGCAGAGCGACGCCACCTCCACCTGCTGCCCCTCAGGCCTGGTGGACAGACAGGAGGTTCTGAGGCAGTACCTCGGGTCGAGTGAAGCCATTTTGAAGTTCCACCCTCGTCATGCAGACACTCTGTTACAAGTACCAACAACATCATATTATATTCCTCTTCTGCTTTGGGAACAGCTCATAAATTTTTACTTCTGTTTCAGGAAATAATCTCCAAAAATTCCTCTCCAGACTCCGGGGGCGGACCTTTGGCTCCTGCATATCTGCTGTCAATCATGATCGATCACGCTTCGAAACACCTGGACCCTGCTCTCACTCCACAAATACTTCTGAAAGCAGCTAATCTCATTAAAGAAATCGTGTGGGTGAGTGACACTGAGGGTAGTGAATAATATAAATGTGTATTTGGGTAACCGGTTTGGTACTGACTAATGTGTGAGGATAATTGAAGGCAGACACATGAAGATCTCCAGGTCCAGTCAGAAAAACAAACAGACACTGCTTCAGTGTGGAGCAGTGCTGTGTGGTCCAGTGCCGTAGCTTCATATTGGTCCAGGGTTGTAGACCGTGGTGACAGTAGCTTGTCCTCAGATCTGAAGGTTGGCGGTTCAAATCCCACTCTCGACATGAACCTCATTGGTAGAGTGGTCAGATCCAGTGATCCAGAGGCGGTTTGATCCGAGCAACCACAGATGACAAGACACTTAATCCTGATAATGGTGTGTGAATGGGTGAGTGGTTCGTTGCAGTAAAGTGCTTTGAGTGCCTTGAAGCTAGAAACGCTCTTTATAAATATGACCATTTACCAGTTCTTCATTGTGGCCCCGTGTTGTGGCCAGTGTTGTAGACAGCAGAGGGGATGAGTTGATGTCACTTCCCTGCTGCTGGAAAATGTGCTGTAATTGTCCTGGCTGCAGGGCGAGACTCTGCTCCCCTCCGCCCCCACAACCCTCTCTTCTGTGTCCAACTCTCTTCACAGGATAACATCAAGGAATTTGGGGATAAGCATCCCACGCAAAAGTAAGAGCACTTTTCATTCATATTTATGGAATGAACAAAATACATTTAAATGATCATAATAACAGTTTACTGCAACAAGTAAATTATAGGTTAAGACTACTTGAATTAAGAATATTTTATCTTGATTTGAGTTGATTTCACTTGGCAGGTAAAATGATCTTCCAATGGAACAAAAGGTGTGCTATGCAATATTTCCAATGAGGGATCCGCCACCTTCTTGTGTACATTGAGATGTCATTGCGTTGCTTAAATGTTCCATAGTATGACATTAAACCTATCTACCTCCATGGAGACGAGCAGGTGGCACCAGCAGGCCGAGTTACAGGTGAGATCGGTGGAGAACCTGCTCACAGTAAGAATGCATGTGTTTCGAGGAGCATTAAATCAATACAAATAGGTCTAATCATGCCATACTGTGGAACATTCCGGGCAAAGCAGTTACATCTCCATGGAGAAAAGCAGGCGGCAGACCCTCGACCAGAAAAAATATCTTTAATAGCTTTTACTTCTCAGATAAGATATTCTCAAATTAAGATGAAATGTTCCTTATTCAAGTGACTTTAACTATCTAGATATTACTTTTTGCAGTAAAATGCATTATATTTGAGCTACATTTTGACTTCTTCCCCTCAGTTCCTCGGAGCAGGAGGTGGAGATCAGCATGCCCAGTGTCCAGGCCCTCTCCTCGGATCTCCGGCCGCTCATGTTCTGGATGTCCAACGCCACTGAGCTCCTGAACTTCTTCCAGGTCAAAGTGGAAACCATGGACAAGGAGTGGGAGTTTGAAGGTTTGAGTTAATTACAAGGGACACTGGTGGATAATAGCTACTGTTGTCGTGGCAAATGTGGCGGCCATCTTGTGACTGTAGGAAGAGCAAAATTCCAATAGACATTAATATAATAACATGACCAGAGATTTCATTTATTGAAGACTCTAGATTTGTCATACATTAGTAGTTTTTAAGTCATAAACATGCACAGAAATTTTGTTTTCAGTCAGGAGGACCTATTTTTACCATAATAATATTGCACTAGTCTGTATTTTATGCAGGATTACAGTATGTTTGCACACTATATGGACATAACCTCTACTAATTATTTGTATTTATTTGCCACTAATTAAATACAAAAATATATATATTAGAAAAAAATTACAAAAAACAAGCATGAATATAAAAAAATCAAATCAACAAATGAAAAAAAAGAAATTAATTAAAATAATCATAATAAAAAGTGTATCTCCTATTCGTTTGCATAGGATACAACTGATGACAAAATGGCTGCTTTAACTGGATCCCGCCTACCATAGGTCACCAACAATTCCTCTTGTGTAATATATACCTCAATGCTTGTAGTTGTTACAAAATAATAAAAAAAACTGCTGACTAAAAAAAAAGAATTACCTTTCCCTTGTAATCTCCGTAACACAGAAGTACAGCCAACATAAAAATTAGAGCGTGCGTCTGGTCTTTAATCTGTCTTAATGGGTGCCTCTCCGCAGCCCCGGGCGACCCTGTTTTGACGGCTGACATGGACACCTGCTCGGAGGCCCTGGCGCAGCTGGATGATGTCATTATGCACACCTTTCAGCAGTGTGTGTATCATCTCACTAAGGTGAAAACACTCCCTAAATAGAAACACTGGGACCACTGTGTTAAAAGCGGCTTGGATTATGAATGTTTGTCTTGTGTCAGTGGGATACATTTAGTACGTCTAGATTCTTATTTTTACTTTACTGGTTTCAACATGGCTGCAGTCACACTTGCAAACACACGCCACATGAAAATTAGGACCAAGTCTACATCGGGACTAAACTGGATCAAACCGGGACTCAGCCAGGACTCATGTGAACGCGGCAGTTTTGTCTTATGTTAAAGGTGCACTTTGTAATATTTCTGGTTGGGGGTCCGGCTTGAGATGATACTGCTTTGTCTAGAATGTTCCGTAGCATAGTATTAAACTTATTTCTCTTGCATTTATTCAGTTGCAAGTGTTTTATTGTGAAAGAAACACCTGAGCACCATGCAGTCTTACAGTGAGCAGGGTCACCTCTCCACAGACCTGACCTCTGACTTGTCCATTGTCTCCGTGCAGATAGATAAGTTTAATACGTTTATTCCAGGCAAAGCAACAACATCTCCATGGAGACAAGCAGGTGGCAGACCCTCCACCCGAAAAGTGACTTTGTGCAGCTTTATCTAAGTGTCAGTAGAGTAATATTTAAAGTTGGAACGACTACAGAGAATTTTGTTGGCAGCGGCTCAGTGGTAGTGTTCACCCACAAATTAAAGATTGGCAGTTGGTTCCCAGCTCCAACCAGTGCACACTACCTCTGTGTCCTTGGGCAAGACACTTCACGCACTTTGTCTATGTGTGATGTGATGAAATGAAAAGTGCTATATATGGTTCATGCATTTTATACAAATTACATTGAAAGGACAGAAGGAAAACTATAAACTACTAAACTATATTCAGAAAATGTAACTAAATAAATCCATGGTAATCCAATCAGATTTCAAACCTTTTTAACTCATTTAGACATTAGTAAAAGAAAACTGAATTCTGTAAACTGGGCAAATGTTTTGGAGTAAAAAAATCGTTTGCTTACACAGACATTTAGACACTGCTCTTTTGAATCTCATTTTGCACCTGAATATTTGACTGTTTCTTGCTCTCGTTTCTGCTCAAAGACGCTGTACTCGCTGCTGCCTGCTCTCCTGGACACAAACCCGTTCTCCAGTGAGGACAAGGACAAAGGGAAGGATGGAGGAGCGGGCGCAGAGGGGGAGGAGAAGAGGGACGCCGACGATGTTACGGCTTTACCCCCGAGAGTGGCGGGTTTGGTGGAAGTTTACCGCTGCTCCCTGCTGCTCTCCAGAGAAGCCTGTCTGTCTCCTCCTCTCACATCCCAAACATTCGGCTACCTCTTCTTCTTCACCAACACCTCGCTGCTCAACACACTGCTAGAGAGAGGTACGAAAGATATGGTGTGAAAAAAACTAAAATTAAACAAAATACAAATCTACAATTGCGCCCCATCTTTGACTTTTCAAAACCAAATTTCCAGACTTTGGTGAAGTTGGCAGTCACAGCCGCCAGCCCAGCCCCAGGTTTGGACATGGTTGTTACTTACCCTCATTGCGTGTGGGGAGTGAAATTTTTAAGTACCACCAGAGAAAATATTTGGCATTCTAAGCACCACCAGATCAAAACCAGATCTAAACCAGGACTGCACTATTACTATCCTAACTCTAAACAAGGACAAACCCAAAAGACGACAAAAATGTGGATTAAATTGACTCTAAATTCTGCAAATATTTGAACTATGGGGGGCAGACCACAGTTTGAGAAACACTGCAACGCCGAGCTGATGATTTCATGCCTGGTGAAACAATGGCTCCTCTCAAACCGAAACTGCTCCCATAATGTGCACAGATGTGTGTGTCTGCGTGCGTGTGTGTGCGTGCTTTGGAGAGGGTGTGATGTTCTGGAGTGAATGAACTGAGGATACAGCACTTTTATAATGGTCTGGTCATTGCAAAGCCATTTTGTTTGGACGTTTGATTTTATGAACTGTAACATCAGCCTGCCCAGGGACTGCAGGGGGAAATTAGCACTACAACCTGTTCAGGTGAATGTACTGCTGGGTTTCAGATGACATCACAACATTCTGTAGTCCTATAATAATTAATACAGATGGAGGGGGGCAGCTAAAATGAATAAATAATGTAAGAATGAATAATAATGTTAAAATGCAGATTTGTGTTGTAATACAGTGAGTTGTTGGGTCTAGTCACTTATATCTTGGTACAATGCAATTTATAGGGAGAACCGGCTCTTGCCCCCCATCTGGCAGTATGACATCATCACATATATATACAATTATTATCGTTTAAACCAGATTCATTCCCAGTTGTCCTTTATCAGTTAATATTGTGGCTCTTTGTTATATGTAATATATATGATGATGCATTGTGTGTTTCAGATGGGCTGTTCTCATGGTCCAGAGCTGTGCAGATCCGGACTAACCTGGATCTGGTGTTGGACTGGCTCCAGGGAGCGGGATTAGGAGATATTGCCTCTGAGTTCATGAAGAAACTGTCTGTCATAGTCAACTTCCTGTGCATTCCCAAAACCAGACTCATCCAGGTTAGTGCTCTGTCTGCACCACAGATAAAGTCATGTCTCATTTATTCACTGTCTCATGCACTGCAAAAAGGAATGTTCCTTTATACTTTAAATGACTTGAATATCATTAAACTAAACAAAATCTGGAAACGATTAGACCAGGACTAAAGCTGGACTCGAGAGACACTCATTTATTTTCTTACATCGAGCTAAATTATCTAGGAACCAGCTGCAAATCTCAACAAGTAAAATATTCTACTGATCTGATCCAAAACTACTGCAATCGAACCAACCAAGGCTAGATATTTTTCAATTATCATCATTCTTTGCAGCGTGAACGTAACAGTATTGTTTTGTAGTCGTCCTGGGGCAGTCTGCAGGAGGACCACGCCTTGTTGAGCCCGGCCCAACTCCATCACCTCCTCACCCACTACAAACTGGGTCCAACGCGGGCGCCCCCATCCTCCTGGGCCCCTCCTCCCGGCACAGACCTCAACGGAGGTAACACATATACATATATACGAATATACATAATAGCTACAGTACATGAGTTTAAATGAGTTTAATTAGTTACTACTGGCTTCAATAATTCTTACATTTTAACCTAAAAAGTTATATTTTGGATGTTTTTCAAGTTTAAGGAATAATGCAATTTTCTTACCTCACCGGGCAGGTAATTTTACTTAAAAAAAAAGATTTAAACCAATGACAGAGCAAAAAAAAGTGGTGATGGACCCCATTTCATAAGCTTGCATAGCTTCTTAGGGTCCATGTTTTTCACAGTGTCACTTATATACTGGCATAGATATGTAAATAGAAAATGTATGTGTACGGTATACACTTTTGTATGTGTATGTAGTGTGTATGAAGTATGAGTGTGTAAATGTGCATGTGTATATGTTACGTGTTTATGTACGTGCCTTATAAAATGTTGACCATTGTGGAAAAAAATTGTCTTGAATCCAGACACTATTCAAAACTAACTCAAGTGTTTTAGTCACAAGACTGTTGCCTGTAATGGTGAGGGTAGGAGTATTTCACGCTTCAAAGAACTGCATTGCTAATAGCTAATCCAATTCTTTCATCACTTCAAGTCCATTTTGAATCATTTTTGCAGTGTAGATCAAACAAGCAGCTCTAACTGTCGTCATTGTTTCTGTCAGACATCTTTGAGAGCTTCCTGGACCACCCTCCTTTAATCCTCCCAAATGAGACTCCCAGACTGGACCTGTCCCAGCCGATCCCCAGCCCTGAACTGCAGAAGGAGGTCACCCGGCTCCGCACCTTCTTGTGGGGACTTGACCAGGACGAGCTGCCTGCCAATCAGAGAACCAGGCTGTGAGCGATGCCAAGAACTGACTCAAGACTAAAGATTTATCGAAAGAAACTTACTCCTGTTTAGTTAATAGGTTACGTTCACTTGACACGGCAATATTTAAAAGAGCACATTGTTTAAAAATGAAGTGGGAGGCAGGTAAGAATTCTGCAGAAGGCTGTCAGTTGTTTTGAGCTGGTTTATGGTTAATACACTTGTCATTGGATTTTTGGAAGTGGGACTTTCAATGGCTTTGGTATTTTGATATAGTGGTAAAAGGGGGCAGAACGTATTTGAACGCACAGGTGTGATTATATACAGAATACTGGATATTAAAGGTGCATTCACACTTGTCCTGGTTTGGTCCTGGCTTGATATAGACTTGGCTCATGTTCTAGTCCTGGTTTAGTCCTGGTCTAGTCCAGATTTAGTTACAGGTTTTGTCCCACTATAGTCTAAAGTTTGTGGATTTTCCAGTTAGGATATTTCCTTCAAAAATAGCCATCCGCACATAAACTTTTATTAGCCCCTGCCCCCCATCTGAGATTATGACATCATGAAATTCTTGGGATGTGAATGCAACCTGTGGGACAGTTACGTGGTGTCATAAGTCTGTTTCCGGGTCCAACGGAATTCCAGCCGCAGTCACTGCAATGGCATTCTGGGTGATCTGAATCTGCTCCGGGAACAACGTTGTCTTAAGATGCACAACAGCGAAGATCTCAGGTTTTCAAACATAAACATGCTTAAAGGTGCACAAGATAACGGCAACATAACTGCTTGTCTCCGTGGAGATGTTATTGCTTTTGCCTTGAATGCTGAATGTTACACAATGGCATTAAACCTCTGTCTATCCCAGATGTATTCGATTGCATGTATTTCATTGCTTTTATGGCTTCCAAAACGTGCATTCTTTCAGTGAGCAGGCTCGCCTCTCCGCAGATCTGACCTCTAACTTGGCCTAGTAGCGGCGCCTAAAACGTGCATTCTTTCAGTGAGCAGGCTCGCCCCTCCGCAGATCTGACCTGTAACTTGGCCTAGTAGCGGCACCTAGTTGACTACACTGAGATAGACAAGGTTAATGCCATATTGTGGAACATACCAGGCGAATAAACAACATCTCCATGGAGACAAGCAGAGACATTACATAGTGCACCTTTAAATACTGTATTTTAATGGTAAAAGTAGATACACCTGCTGTTATTTTTAGCGTTAACAGTTTCTAACCCCTTGATATGTCTTTAAAAGTCAGTTTAAGTCTCTGTTTGTGCTGTTTGTGTGGAACTACAGGACACTTGGACCCGTGACGTCACACTCTGGAGTCCTTTGTTGTGGAGATAGTGAATCGTATTTGAATTTTGCATATCATTTCATTTATAGAGAGACATTGCAAATTTGAAGTATACTGCGTCTGGTATTTCTCCCAGATATTACTTGAGTGAAACCAGTGTGTTTGTCTATGTTGTGTAATGCTTTACGGGCCTGTTTGACTTGGCTCCTGTGCTTAGGTTTAACAGCTTGTTTTTAATAAAGTTTCAATGTAAAAGACCCGGAGTTTCCGTGTAATGTTTGACGAGTCTATTTCCCACAGACGGGCCCCTGGGGTTTGGCACTGGCCTCGCTTCAATCGCTAATGGTCCACTAGGGGGCAGTGCAGCTCTCAGTCCTGTCTGATTGTAACTTATTAGTCTGCAGGTAAAGAGCAGAGGTGGGTAGAGTGGACAAAAATTGTACTCAAGTAAGAGTAATGTTACTTCAAAGTAATATTACTAAAGCAGTGGTCCAAGAAATTACTGAAGTTAGAATAAAAAGTATTTGGGGAAACTAATTATAAGAGTAACTGTCTAGACGTAGCATCTGATTTTGAATTTTAAGTTGATGTAACTGGGAGGACAAAACATTGCATAATGCACAAAATCTTGTATTTTCAAAGGATAGACACAAAAATAAGACAAACTAAATCATATCTGAGGGAGCAGTGCAAGAAACACACGTGTTCAAATCATTTCATATTATCAACATGAAGCTTTTGTCAATTATAGACTTACTCATAGCGGAAAGAGTAACCAAAACTTTTACACAAGTAAGAGAACTGTTACTTCAAACTAAATATTGCTCAAGTAGGAGTAAAAGTATGAAAATAACAATTTCTTTTCAAAGATACTCAAGTCAATGTAACTAACTATTTTTTAAGACACTACTCTTATATGTTATGACTGGGTAAAGCCGCTTGCGTCACTGGGCCAAGTTATGGGTCAGATCAGTGGAGAGGCAACCCCACAGTAATAATGGATGTTTTTATTAGTTTATTTTGAGAATACCTGTAACTGAATAATTGCAAGTTTAATGCCAGACTGTGGAACATTCCAGACGAAGCAGTAACATCTTCATGCAGACAAGAAGGTCTAGTCCAGAGTTAGTTCCAAGTTTAACCACAACAAGTACAATTTCTTTAAAAAAGTTGCTAAAGTAAACGTAAGTGAACACTACCCAGCTCCGGTACTTGACTAAAGATCCGATCAGACCAGTGCACTGTCATCTGCTCCTATAACACACGCTCATTTCCTGTAATAATGGAGGCACTTTACAAAGGTTAATGACTCAGGACACAAATGAGGCGGTGACGACCACACACACACACACACACACACACACACACACACACATATTACCTTTAACTAAGGTAAGCTAATGTAAAGGTTAATATGGTGAGTTAAGGGCCCAGGGGACATTTTAATTTCCCTTTAGTGGAAGTGACACCCGTCTCGAGTGGTACATACACAGTGACTGCATGTCCGATTTTATTTGAACAAAGCTGTTGGTTAGATAAACAGAGAGCTCGCGTTGGCAGCTCATAAAGTCACAGTAATAATGTCTTTGATTTATACAGTATCGATCAAAGTGCTTTACAATGTGTTTTTCATTCACTCCATACTTGAGGTTGGTAAGGCTATTTCTGAAGCCACAGCTGCCTTGGGGTAGACTGACAGAAGTGAGGCTGCCGGTCTACGCCATTTGTCCTCTGCTCCCCCACCACATACAGTGTGAAATGACTTGAATTTTAGTAATAATCTGTGTTTTCAATACGCTAGACTGAGTTACCCATATGATTTTAGGAGTAACTTTGGGGGGACGGCTTTTTTTTTGGCAAATTAGTTTAAAGGTCCATCAAAAACATACCTGGAGTTGTATTTTGTTTCACTCACATATGTTTGATTAACCCTTATTATAAGTCTGTCTGCATCTCTTTCCACAACTTAAAATGCTCTGTTCCACCTTGTGATGTCATGAAGTGGTAGTTTTCAAGTTGACAGCTACATTTTAACTTTAGTTCAGAAGAGATTGGCAATTCCAGGGCAGAGTTTAAAAACACAATGGAGCACTTCCTGTATTACCACATGACATCACAACGTGGAACAGAGTGTTTTCAGTTTAAGAGAAGCCTAAATATGCAGGGTTTGTATGTTAAACATGTGTGAATGAAACAAAACACAAATCCAGGTCTGTTTTTGATGAGGAAACAACATTATAACATAGATCAGAAAATATGAGCCCTTTAATAAATGTGCTTGAAATAAGACGTAATGTAATTTTATAACTATATACTACTATATGAACGAGTTAAAACTACTCAAGTTAAAGTCCCATTATTTCTGGTGGAGGGTCCGCCACCTGCTCGTCTCCATGAAGATGTTATTTCATTGCGCGGAATGTTCCACAGTATGGCATTAAACATTTCTATCTTAAAGAAGATACACAGCAAACGACGCCGCAGGTCACGTTACAGGTCAGAAGTGTGATAAAACAC
This sequence comes from Periophthalmodon schlosseri, assembly GCA_000787095.1. Classification (NCBI taxonomy): domain Eukaryota; kingdom Metazoa; phylum Chordata; class Actinopteri; order Gobiiformes; family Gobiidae; genus Periophthalmodon; species Periophthalmodon schlosseri. The sequence goes on along the minus strand of JACM01075551.1, from coordinate 5,314 downwards.
CTGTAATCGAATAAGATCAGATAAGTTTAATGCCATTCAAAATTCAAAATAAGAAAAAAACAACATATTGCACTTCTAGTTTGATCATTTTATTTGACAAGTCAAATCTACTGAAATAAAATGGTAAACGGTCACATTTTTATACAGCGCTTTTCCACCTTCAAGGCTCAAAGTGCTTTACATCAAGGAACCACTCACCCATTCACAAACCCCATAAACCAGTTCACGCAGACACTGGAGGCGAGGAGGGTTAAGTGTCTTGCCCAAGAACACAACAACAGCATTCAACTGTGGGAGCTGGAATCGCACCGCCAACCTGTGAGTCAGTGGATCTGACCAATAATCTGACTAAACCAATGTTTAGAGCGGGATTTGAACCACCAACCTTTGGATCAGTGGTCAAACACTCTACCAACTGAGCCACTGTCGCTCATCAAGATAATATATCCTTAGTTCGATACAGAATACTTCACTTTTTGTACTACGGGTTTCAGTTTCCTGTTACAAGCAACATTCTGAGGACTTTTTCCACATTCAAGAGATATAATATTTTGTTTTAAATTGTTAATTGCTATGACAACGGTCCTAATTTCCCACATTACTGAAACCCGGGGACAGTCGCCAGGGGGTCAGCAGGTCATAAAGTCAGACCAGCGTCTCAGTACTCAGACACTTTTATTAAACAGCTCAGCTCCACCTTTGTTTTCAGAAGCTCCGTGACGTCTCCCAAACTGAAAGATCTCATCTGGACTCGTGCCAAGCGGCTTCCTATCTTCCGGTCAGTTTCCCAGTCGAATTCTTTTACGGTAACAGCTAAAAAAAATAGGTCCCATGTTAAACCCTTCTTACATCACCACACTTGTCTGCAGACTACATAACATAGCGCTACATGACACCCCGAACACGCCAAAAGGGATCTATTTATAGACTGTGATTCACTGGAAGACGGTCCGAGCGGTCAGATTTATCAATTAGGTGATTGTAATCAGCCTCATTTTGAATTCGTGGTGGTGAATGAGTGAGAGTGAGATGTTATTGTATTTCCAGTAATGCCATACAGATGTAGTGTAGTGTAATCTAAAGCAGATGGGGCCCAGACTGTGTAGGTTTGTGTTGTTGTCTCACGTTCAGACAGTGACCAGCGTCTGAGGACTTTACTAAGCAAGTGACACATGGGCAGCTCTGTGGGGTCTCCATCAATGACACACGCGCCGTAAAAAGAGAATATTATGGTGAGTAAAAACTGGTGGGTCGAGACCAAAACGTGAGTAGTGCAGCCAGTTTTAATGGGTCACGGGGCCTTTGCCAAAAAACACCATTAACAAACTGTTTTTCATGGCTAGCCTCATCAGAGCTAGAATCAACCAAACCGAACACTGATTGGCGACGGTAGTTTTTGTCCACTGATCCGAAGGTTGGCGGTTTGAATCCCGCTCTCGACGTAAACATCATCGGTAGAGCGTCAGATCCACTGACTCACAGGCTGGCGGCACGAGTCCAGCTCCCACAGATGAACGCTGTTGTTGTGTCCTGGGCAAGACACTTAACCCACCTCGTCCCCAGTGTCTGCGCACACTGGTGTATGAATGTGTGTGTGAATGGGTGAGTGGTTCCTTGATGTAAAGCGCTTTGAGTGACTTCAAGGTGGAAAAGCGCTGTATAAAAATGTGACCGTTTACCAGTTTCCATTATATACTTTAAACAGGGTCAAAGAACAAAATGATTGATTGCATTATGTATGGTACACAGCACTCGAACTCTAGGTACGGTAAAATAAAAATAACATTGCTTTGCGTCTAATTGACTTGTGAAGTTATCTACCAATGTAATAACTTTAAAAAAAAAAAAATTATTGTAGCAGTTTAAGATTTTTGTTGTCTCATTTTGTGCGTATTGATAAAAGTATGAAAGGGAAATGGTCATAGCCACATTTTGATATACACTTTTCCACCTTCGAGGCATCAAGGAACCACTCACACATTCACACACCAGTGTACGCAGACACTGTGGGCAAGGTGGGTTAAGCGTCTTGCCCAGGACACGACTGTGGGCAAGGTGGGTTAAGCGTCTTGCCCAAGGACACGACAACAACATTCATCTGTGGAAGCTGGAATCGCACTGCCAACCTGAGGGTCAGTGGATATGACCCCTCAACCAATGATGTTTATGTCGAGATCAGGAATCGAACCGCCAACCTTTGGATCAGAGGACAAACGCTCTACCAACTAAGGTACTGTCGCCACAAGTTATACTAATATAATAATACAACTGTACTCGTAGATTTTTTTTTCTTTTTAGTTTAAAGCCACCTCTTTAGCTTCACTGCTGTTCTATTTCCATTAGAAAAATCTACTGAAAAAATATCGACCAACTACATCTTTTACCGATACCAATATTAGCCCTGTTCTATGTCCAATTCCTATAATAGAGTGCACTTTCACCTGTATTACACCACCCGCTCACTGCCTTCGTGTCCCCAGGTGCGCGCTCCCACACCTGCCTCTGCCTCTCTGTAATTACCCCAACACAATTACCACCGAAGCTAAAGGAGAGTGCAGGACAATGGGCCACTTCTTCTTCCCCCTATCATCTCTGCCTCTCCCGCTGTTGAGTAATGAAAGATTCTCCTCTCTTCAAAGCGACGGAGTTTCCTACAAAAACAGCTGAGTCAGAGGAGGAGAGGAGCGAGGGATGAAAAGAAAAGCAGAACAGGAGCGGGCAGAGCGGTAATGCACAGACCACAGTGATAGAGCTCATTGTTGGAGCCGTTTTCGGAGGTGAAAAAGTGCTCATGGCTCTAAGACTTCACTTAACCGTTACAAGCTGCACGGTGTCTACAGTGATCTGGGAACACTTTACCTGTGTGGGCTCAGGGGCCGCACACGGGACCCAGCGTCTACGTCACAACAGCAAAGACACAGAGAGAACACACTGCAAAAAATGTATGTACAGACTTCAATAATAAAAAGGCATTGGTTTTCAGGGGCGTCGCACTGGGGGGGTAGAGGGTTCTGTTTACCCAGGGCCCAGTGCAGGGAGGGGGCCCTCACAAAGTCTTTTTCATTAGACAACATGGAATAAGGGCCCACCAAGATGATTTGTACCCAGGGCCCAGAATTTGGTGCTTCACCCCTGTTGGTTTTATATAGAATTCAAAGTCGTTTTACATTGCATTGTTTTTCATCTTCTTCCCTCTGTGATCTGAAAATGCTGTTGTAGCTGTAGTGCCCTGAAAGTTAAAAATACAAAAATCCATCCATTCATTTTCTTCCGCTTATCCAGGGCCGGGTCGCGGGGGCAGCAGTCTAAGCAGGGACTCCCAGACTTCCCTCACCCCAGACACGTCCTCCAGCTCCTCCGGTGGGACCCCATGGCGTTCCCAGCCGAGAGACATAGTCTCTCCAGGGTGTTCTGGGTCTTCCCCGGGCCTCCTCCAGGTGGGACATGCCTGGAACACCTCTCCAGGGAGGCAACCATGGGGCATCCTGAACAGATGCCCGAGCCACTCAGCTTGCATGCCTGGAACACCTCTCCAGGGAGGCAACCATGGGGCATCCTGAACAGATGCCCGAGCCACCTCAGCTGGCTCCTCTCGACATGGAGGAGCAGCGGCTCTACTCTAAGCTCTTCCCGTGTGACTGAACTCCTCACCCTATCTCTTAGGGAGCGCCCAGCCACCCTGCGGAGGAAACTCATTTCGGCCGCTTGTATCCCCGATCTTGTCCTTTCGGTCATTACCCAAAGCTCATGACCATAGGTGAGGGTCGGAACATAGACTGACCGGTAAAACGGATGGAGGGTGAGAAAATACGAAAATCCTGCTCTAAAATTCATTTGACAGTTGATTTCAAATGTAAATTTCATTTAAAAAGCTAAAACTGTTTAATTTGATAGGTAATTACTTTTATTTTATCATTTGACTGTACTTGTATAATGAGGCCATGTCACAAGGACTTGTGGGAACAGAACGAATAGATTTTTTTGTGTGCAAAAAGGCAGAAAACAAAAAAAAAAATGCCAAGAACTATAATTAAAGTTAATGTCCAAAAACACTAATGAACATGAGCCTTTTCGTTCATTTCAGGGGTGCAACATAGCCACAGCTGCTCTGGGGCTTATTGGTTCTGGTTAATTAATCAAAAACACCAAAAGGCAAAGTGGGTGAAGGGTGTTGCCTAAGGACACAACAACAGTATCCACTGTCTCCCCACTGTGGCATCTGATTTTTCCAGAGGTCCACCACCCAAGTACTAACCAGGCCCAACACTGCTTAGCTTCCAAGACCTGACAAGATGAGGCATTGACAAGAAGGTACGGCCAGAACAGAATGATGGAACACGGCCGCCGATCTGTGCCAAACGCCTCTCAATCGTCCATTCTTTACACAGCATTGCAACATGAGGGAAGTGTGTTGCCCGAGGACAGTGGCTGGCTGATAAACCCCCAACCTGAGCCACTGTTACCCCATTGGCTGTAATATTTACCTTGTACCAACTAGTTTAGAAAAGTTAAGATGTATTTATGACCTACTGTATCCTGTTATTACTCAGTACATTTCTTACTGGTTTCAAGATCAATTAGCTGAAACATAAAACAGATATTGTTTCATTCAAGGCCCCAGGATGAAAAGTGAGTTCATAAAAATCTGGAATAATTAGTTCTGAGCTGACAGTGAAGAGTCCACAGAGCTGGTGCTGCTGGTGGTGCAGCTTTCAGGGCAGGAAGGCGGCAGGAGCGAGCCACAGTCCAGAGGAAAGGTCAGAGGAATGCCCAGAGCTGCACACAAACACACACACACACAGAGACACACACACACACACACACATGCTTACACATACAGACACACACACAGACACACACAGACACAGTGTGCAGAGGAGGCTGTGGGGAGACAGCTCAGCCTCAGTGAGGTGAGCTAAAGGCTAGAGAAACCTCTCCACGGCTTTCTCAAGAGGCAGGTCTGTTTCCCTTGGTTACGTCATTCTAAATGTAAAATGGACACAGACACACACAGACACACACAGACACACACAAACACACACAGGTATAAAGGAGCCCTGTGAGGTCAGCTCTGAGGGACATGCAGCTAAACTGTTGGTCACTGCAGCACCTCCTACCCTGTTCTAGCCTCAGGACCAGTGGTTTCATAATAAACATCGGTAATAAATAATATCTGTAATAAACATTTTACATACAGCATGTTTACACGTACACAAGCTCATATACACGTATACACATGCACATATACACATGTACATGCACACATACACATACACATGCACGTATACACATGGCAAGGCAAGGCAAGTTTATT
>KN475435.1:66753-104912 GCA_000787095.1 Periophthalmodon schlosseri | reverse complement strand
AAAAAAGAGTTCTTTTTTCCTTTGCGGGGGCCCCCTGCCACAAAAATACCAGGACAAATTATCTTTGAGTCTTCAATGTGAAGCCTTGTTTAGATTCAGGTGGATCTTTTATGAGGGAAAAATATATTTAGTTTTTTTATGGTGTTGGGAGTCAGATAAAAGAGCATTTAGGTTGTTGTCTGACCTAACAGCATTGCAAGGTGTTTATTAAAATGTTGGTATATGGGCACAGAGGCAACTTCACTTGCGTTTTCTGCCCTGGGGCAACTGTGGCTAAATAAGTGAATGAAGAATACAACTAAATAGAAAGTACCAGTGCTTGTAGCATAACATAACATAAACTTGATGCATAAGGCAAGGCAAGTTTATTTGTATAGCACAATTCATACACAAAGTCATTCAAAGTGCTTTACAGAATAAGAAAGAGATTAAAATCACAATACAACAAATCCATCCGCTTATCTGGGGCCGGGTTGCGGGGACAGCAGTCTAAGCAGGGACTCCCAGACTTCCCTTACCCCAAACACGTCCTCCAGCTCCACTGGTGGGACCCCAAGATGTTCTCAGGCCAGCCGAGAGAAATAGTCCCTCCAGCGTGTCCTGCGTCTTCCCCAGGGCGTCCTCCTGGTGGGACATGTCTGGAACATCTCCCTAGGGAGGTGTCCAGGGGGCATCCTGAACAGATGCCCGAGCCACCTCAGCCGGCTCCTCTCGACGTGGAGGAGCAGCGGCTCTACTCCGAGCTCCTCCCATGTGAACGAGCGCTCAGCCACGCTGCGGAGGAAACTCTTGTCCTTTCGGTCATTACCCAAAGCTCATGACCATAGGTGAAGGTAGGAACATAGATTGACCGGTAAATCGAGAGCTTCGACTCAGCTCCTTCTTTACCACAACAGTCCGATACAGCGACCGCATCACTGCGGACGCCGCACCCTGTCAATCTCACACTCCATCTTTTCCTCCTCGTGAACCATCACTGCGGACGCCGCACCCTGTCAATCTCACACTCCATCTTTTCCTCACTCGTGAACAAGACCCTGAGATACTTGAACTCCTCCACTTGAGGCAGGGACTCTCCACCCACCCGGAGAGAGCAAGCCACCTTTTTCCAGTTGAGAACCATGGCTTCGGATTTGGAGGAGCTGATTCTCATCCAAGTCGTTTCACACTCGGCTGCAAACCGCCCCAGTCCCTGCTGCAGGTCCTGGCTCGATGAAGCCATCAGGACAACATCATCTGCAAACAGCAGAGATGAGATCTCCCAAATATTCCAAAATAATCATCATAATCATAATATATAACATAACACAATTAACATAACATATAACATAATTATTATATTGAAGTATTTTCCTATACATTGAAGGGGTACTATGTAAACTGTAGGTGGAGGGTACAAAACCTTCTATTCTCCATAGAGTTATTTTGCCTGAAATGGTCTACATAATGTTTGCATTCTTCAAGGAGACCAGCATGTGAACCCACCAAACCAATTTGTTTGGTAATAAAAATTGTAATGTAAAGATATACATGTATACCATACTGTGGAGCATCTCAAAAGGAGCATCTCAAATCAGCGTTTATGAGACAAGTAAGGAGACAAACCGAGGGAATTTGCATGCAAGTAAAAGCAAAAGTGTTACATCATTTTTGTGCAACACACAATTGGGCACAGCTCCATGTAATCTAAAAGTATGGTGTAACAAAGGCCACCTCTAAAGCCACATGAGGACAGCATGTGTCACTGACCAACTCCACATTTAAGCCTGGGGAGCGAGAACAGAGTCACCCAACTGAGCTCAACCGGCCCTAGTCTGGAGGTGTTGCAAAATTCATCTAAAAATAGCACCGCAGCACAATACAAAAGCAGCCATGTGAATAGGGCCCTAATTTATGTGAAACTGTGCATAATTATTTGGGAAAATTGCTTCAAATTACTTCCAAATAAATTACAACCGCGCTTGGATTTTATCAAAGGACATCCTGCTGGCTGCTTGTGAGGGAGTGATTGTTTGTTTCCATGGAAAATTTGTGAAAAATTGAAGCAGACAATAGTTAGTCAAAATGTCGTGTTTATTAGCTTGCACGCTGCGTTCCAAATTAGAGCACGTTTCCATTGTTCTCATTTCCTCGGAAAACCTAAGACGCGACGGTTTGAATCTAAAAATCAAGGGCGGGCTTTAATCAATATTACCGATCGATACAGCACCATATAATTGCAACAGGGCCCCTACCAGGATAGTACAAATGCCTCCCCAGAGCGCTGCGGTCGTCGTAAAAATGTTGACAACAAGACACCATCCAACAACAGCCGGCTTCTTTATCTAGCCTTTTTTTTATTTTTAGAGAGATAAACTACAAGTAAGTTAACACCTGACCTTTTAGTGGATATACCATTTATAATTTAGACTGATGGGCCACGTAGCAAAAGGATTTTTCTGTGACTATTTTCCATTCTGTCTATTCATACGGTATGGTATGCTTTTATTTGTACAAGGACAATGCACAACAATACATTAACCAAAACAAGTGTCACAGAAAAGATGCTGGAGGTGGGTTAGAGCATGAATACTAAGTAAGTTATCCCAATGTAGTCCCTGAGAAGGTTGGAAATGCAGATGAAATGATACATGGTCACATATTTCTATAGCGTTTTTTCCACCTTCAAGGCATTCAAAGCGCTTTACATCAAGAAACCGCTCACCCATTCACACACACATTCATACACCAGTGTACGCAGACACTGGGGGCGAGGTGGGTGAAGTGTCTCGCCCAAGGACGCGACGACAGCATTCATCCGTGGGAACTGGAATCGCACAGCCAACCTGTGGATCTGTCAGTGGGTCTGACCGCTCTACCAATGATGTTTACGTCAAGAGCAGGATTCAAACCGCCAACCTTCAGATCAGTGGACAAAAACTCTACCAACTGAGCAACTGTTGTCCCCCCGTTAATTATGATCATTAAGATTAAATGTGCATAGATAAATTGACTTGAAACAGATATTACGTAGGGTCACGTCATTCAAATACTATTGTGAAATCAGCATGCGTCCATACACATAAGCACCCCCTCCCCTTACTCTCTCTAAATCTTACCCTTCAAAATAACCCTACGTGCACAAAGTTGTTTAGATATCAGCCATTTCTTTGTCAAATGTGCGTGTATGTCTTTCTTTAAAATATACAGGCACCTTTGGATTCCCTTGTATGCATTAAATGTGTTTTTCTAAGATAGTATTATTTGTATGTAAGCGGCAACAAGTCTTGAATAATACTTAAGTCTAATCTCATTTGGTGAGAGGGGAAAACGGTATCCGGATGGTACACATATACCATGAAAAATGGATGAGTTCCTACCTTCCCCAGACTAAAATTAGACAGAAACCTTATATAGTGGTTGTCCTTCAAGTAGCACTCTGATTTATAAGCAACAACACAAGGAGGCAGGTGAGAAAAATTCCACTAAAACAGGTATGGATTCACAATGTCAGTCGGGGAAAGCGTGCAAGATCTGATTATTGTGTTAGCGGAGAGTCTAAGGAGCTCACGGAGGTTTGTGGTGACTCTGTGCCTGTGTGTCTGTCCTTCAGTAACAACACTTTGAAGAGGGAGTATATTGAGTGGCATAAAGGATCATCTCTAATGTTTGATTAATATTGATACGCTGGTTCAGGAAGCAGATGCAAAACAGAAAAGTTATGACACAAGTACAGATTGAACTTGAAGCCACAAGTACCCCTTGGTAGCCCTATTAGAAATACCACACTTCCCTAATATTTGGGGGAAATATCGAATTGCTATTTTTCTGCCAAGTATTGTAAAATGGTAAATGGCCACATTTTTATATAGCGCTTTTCCACCTTCAAGGCACTCAAAGCACTTTACATCAAGGAACCACTCACCCATTCACTCACACATTCATACACCAGTGCACACAGACACTGGGGGTGAGATGGGTTAAGTGTCTTGCCCAAGGACACAATGACAGCATTCACCTGTGGGAGCTAGAATCGCACCAAGTTCAAAGTTCACATATTAAACAGGTCCAGAAGTTGTGTTGTTGTTGTGGAGAAAATAATGGCACTTTTAAAATTGCAGCTAGTTATGTCCATTCACATTGTGGTTTTGATTCAATTGTGATTAATCTTGCCCTAATTTCTAACCCTGGTTATATGGAGATATGAGACAGGTATTTGTTGTAATCATCTCGATATAAAAACGATTGTGCCGTGTCTATAGTGTGTCTGAAAGCTTTTGTTTTCATTTCTTTAGTATTTGATTTGATATAGATCTAATGCTGGGGGATAGAGAACCTTGATGTTGTTGAAATGCATTGCCCCCAGACCATTCCCGAGTTTATATTGCAGTAATATCAATTTTACATAATTTTCCTCAAACTCCAAACACTTGAATCTCAGATAACAGCCTGAAGCTATACCTCTTGACTCCACTGCTAACGTGTCTGTCATTCTGTCAAAACACATTGGATTAATTTTAATTAATATAAATGAAATGTTAACTGCATTGGAATTAATATTATAACTCTAGTCCAAAATCGTTTTATGTTCTCACTCCAAACTGAGCCCACTGCACCTATGTAGATGAGTATGCTAATAGGCTTTTTCCCATACGTAGGTGTCTTCCGCATAAATATTTGATGAAGCTACGTGGAATAAAATAAGGTACAAATCCGATGGCCAAAAGGTTCCTGCGGTGGCCTGGAGAATAAGGTAGACTTGGACGTCATAGCACTGTTAGTACAACTACTGCAGGCAAAGATCAAATGAAAAACATGAGAAATATATACATGAAGGTTGGATGTGTTTGTACATCAGCAAACATACATATTTATAGGTTTTGTGTGTCGTGTAGCTGCGTGATAAAAATATGTGCATTCTGTTTGCTTATATTGTTTATGAGAAGCGTAATGAAAATTATAATTCTGCCTAATTAAACCTTAAGTGGGCGTTTAAAGTGACAACACGAACCACAAAGTAATTCAGCTTGGAACTTTTACAGGTACTGATGCTGTTTAATTATAATCATGAAAAAACAATGGTTTATATGATGAGTTTATGAACAACTATATTATTAAAACAGAGCATTTTTCTGTTCATTCATAAGGAAACAGAAAGTACGCTTTTTGTGTTAGTACCAAAAATGAAGTTCAAATAGTGCAACCTTGATAAGTAAATTACCTTATGAAATCATAGAGACTTGTTTTACATATGGTAGTAGATAGAGAAATACATCTTTCAAAACTATTATCCTTGTCTAAATAATCCAAAATGAAAATCTAACCAATCACTGGTTTTGGGTGACACATTGACTTAAAGCTACCGTCTTTAAGTTTATTATTTATTTATTTATTTATTTATTTTCACCAGTAGATGGCCCCCCCCTCTCCTCGTCAGCATTTGTTTAAGTTTGTCTGTGGTCTTCTTCTCACAGACCAACGCTGTCAGATAGTAGTAACATTAGCTTCTAGTGGTGATATGTGAGTAAACTACAGGAGCGTGCTGGCCAGTCTAATTACATATGGTAGCTTTAAGACAGATTGTAGTTAGAAAACATACGAAGAAATAACTCGCTCGGTGTAATGGCAGTGGTCATGTCATGTTTTATACCTGATCACCTTCCTAACAAAAATATCTGAGCTTGGGAATCCCACTAAACTAATAATTTTGTGGTAAAAGAAATGATTTATTACATTTATGCAGATATTGTTTGTCAATAAAATGCAAATTGTTCTTAATTCAACCTGCAGTGGGCGTCTGATTGTGACATTATGAATGCGTTACATGACACACCGCAAATAAATAAAAATAAAAAAAATACCAGATTCCGTGGTACAAATTGTTCACATAATTTACAGTATGTCCTCACCATCCAAGCTGTTGTAGAGGGCGGCACGTGTTCTTGTTTCTTTGTTTCTTTCAGCGGGTTGCGTACTGGTCCTCCCCCTGTCTATCAGAATGAGCAAACACTAAATATTAAGTGGACTTGTCCAAATCCTCGCACCACAAGGCTAGTAGAGAACCCCCCCACTCCCACCCTCTCCGCATCCCTGGGTGCGCAACAAGCCGCCATACGCCGTAGGAGACAGAATACACCGCGCATGATGGCCCACGGAGGAGACATGGGCACTGGTGCAGAAAGAGGCGCTTTTAATTGGCGCGGGTATGAATGTGCGATCGCTAATTAGCCGCAGAGAACATGCTTTTCGACTTTTCCTCCGATCCCCGGCAGCATCCTGAAAACTCCGTTGACATTTTGCACTAGGCAGGGCGGTCAGTGGGTGGGCGGGTTGGGTGGGGGTGCATGTGCGCCGCGACAAATCCCGGAATAGAAGTGAAAATGCATGGGGCTTGTTAGTGTTTGTTTGGAATACATGGAGAGGTTGCTGATGTGTACGCACATTGTAAAAAAAAAAATCCCATTGGACTGCCACTGCAAAGAACATACAGCACGCGCAGCATCAAAGCATCCTCACTTAGAGTGCAGGGCTCACATGGCAGGAGTCACCAGGGCTTTGCTTGCATTAAATAATATGAATTAAACACCAGTGTCCAAAGTCCACCCGAGGAGACAGTAACAGTCTGTGGCAGGATTTCAAACAAATCTATATGTGGCTTATCAACCTCTAGTAAAGACAAGAAGTATTTTAGTAGCTTTGATGTACACTACTGTATGTTATATATAGCAAAGAAGTTTTGCTTTTCTTTCAGTAGTTCTGTCAAGATGGTGATGATGAAATTATCTGCAATACTTGAATGGCTCTTTGGCATAATGAAAATGTGAAATGTGTTTTTTTACTGTCAAAGCTACGTTATAATCAGTGGGAAGGAATCATGTAATTTAGGGATATATGTCACAATGGCAATAAAAGTGCACCATGGAGGGTCCACCACCCGCTTGTCTCCAAGGGGATGTTATTGCCATGTCTACAATGTTCCATAGCATGGCTTTAAACTTATCTATCCACATGGAGTCTGCAAGTTACAGGTCAGATCTGGCCTGTTATAGTTGTTTCTCTTCACCATTTACTCACCCAAAGTTGTATTTGGAGTGATTCGTGCATATTTGAGCAGTCTTTAATCAGTTATTTTGCAGACGCCATATTGCTGATTAATCTCCATTTTCACCGCCAAAGGCATACGCACACTGCTCTCTACAAACTTTGTTCGCCAATTTATTTTCTTAATCGGTGATACACGTAGGATTTGCCAACATTGTGTATTCATTTTGGTACAAATGAAAAAAAAAATCTGATGCTCGCTAGTATGATATGCAACCATCCATCAGAGGTGCCGACTCTGTTGTCATGACGTTTACGGCGATGCCAGCTCCCATTGGGCACCTCAGTTTTCTAACGCGGAAGTCAGAGGAGTTGTTTCTTTTATTAAGTCATTTTAGATGAATATTGAGGTCTAAATTGTGCACATTATAACAATGATCCACGGGTGTCATAGATTACAACTATTTAGCAGACTCAAGCGCAGTAGGTCTTCTTTATCATAGGCTGCCCTGTCACTTATCACACGTTATTCTGTACAATATTTGTGAGCTATCTCATTCATATGCGCTCATGTGAAATAATTCAATTTTTCATGGCGCCTTTCAATCGAGAAATGTAATCTATTGGCTCCAGTTTGAATATTTTAATAATAAACAATACAATTCAAAACACCCCCAATGACAATTTGAAGTGACACCTGGCAACGTAAAAACAATGTATTTTTGTTAAAATGGCAAACAACTGTGAATGCAAATGATATCTGTACTTGTCGAGGAAGCAGCTCGTATCATAAGATTTATGTTGTGTAAAATGTTTTTCCATTGGGCTGTGGGCTGAATAACGGCATCCATGGGCAAAGCTACGTATACTAGTGGGGATTTATAGTTAGATTTATCATGTACACCAAAATGGGAAACGCTTTTTATTGGCACGGCTCTCTAACTGTGGAGGTAAATGAACATTAGCACATTTAGCTCAAAGTAGCAGCTCTCTGGATTCTCTCAGAAGATGAAGCTCAGACTTTAATGGATGCCTAGCGGGGGAACAAGGTGCTGGATTTTGTCAATAGACCTCATCGTTAGTTCATTAATAATTTTGTAGAAAGCAATAACGTAATTTGGAGCGGCAATTGGGGAGTTCTCGCTGGAGCGGAATGCACTTTTGGTAATGTCAGGGGCCAGAATGTAGAAAGTGGAAGGATAATGAACAAGGCTGTAATGGAACTATTCTGTGAATGCTAGCGCAGGTTAAAGTCCCATTTGAATTCAGAGAAGAAAGGGCGTTTATGTGGCCGCTTAAGTGTGCCGCCATATTTTGTCTTGCTTTATCTTGCACACCGTTTGTATTTTCCTCAACTCATTCCTCCTCTCACCGTGAGTCATACATCACCCCACAGCTCCTTTTCGGCTGTCAGATTTTCCACTCTTTTTACTGCCACTCTAATCCAATTCAGAATCCAAATCCCAAAACGCTGCAACCCTGTAGGCTGCCCCTCTCAATGAACACCCCCATCGCCATTACCATTTTTGCCCGGATTTTTTTTTCCCTTCTTCTTCCTCCCTGCCCTTGACACAGTTGGCTCCCCGACATGTTTCTAAATCTGTGCCTCGAAGACAGTTCAGAAACGTCGGCTGCAGTATGTGTGTCACTAAGGTCACTCAGGGTCGAAGAAATGGGGCTTCTTGTGGCTGTTTACAAATAGGACACTTGTGGATAATTTTAAACTTGACTAATTGGGATTGTTTGCCCGACATAATAAATAGAATGGCCGTGACACTTTGAACTCAGCCTTGTCTAATTCTGTATGAAAAATAATTATATGCAAAGCATTTTTCATTGTGTTGTGATGATATAACTTGCAATTTCTTACCCAGTTTTCAACATAACCATAAATATTTTTTTTTGTTGATGCTATGGTTGAATAAAACAGAAAGGAGACTGAGCAAGGCTGAAAGTGGTGAACTAGAACAACATTAAAAAGTGAAATTTCTCAAGTAATATCGGCTATATATTCATGTGATAAAATATTTGCATGCATATTGTGTGTGCAAAAAGAAACTGTGGGCTGAGAATGAAAAGCATATGTTCTGCGAATTAAACTAGCTTCAGGTTTGTCAAGTTGTTGTGTACAGTTTTGTATCATGTTTTATGGTGAATTGCATCAGTGACGTAGGCTTGTGGACCGAGCACATAGACTGAATATATAAATGGACATAGCTAACCCGCTAGCCGCCGCATTCAAAATAGGAAGTGAGCATGGGCGCGCTTCCGGCTCCATCGACTCTCGTTCCTATTCACTTTCTATTGAAACTGCTGCTGAAATGTAACTGCTGCTGTCAGACTCGTTATTTTGGTCTTAAAATGTTCGTATTAACCTGCTCTACATGATCCTGGTATTTTTATTTTCACTATTTTGTCCATAAATCAGGTGCGTTCTTTCTCCGAGGTCGCTCCTACTAGTATTAGCAACAGGTTTTATTGACAGTGTTGCTAAGCCCCCGCTCCTTGCTAAATCAGCAGTGCAGGGGGGAAGGGTCATTACCTTCAACAGCCTGGTTCGGAATTGGCTCCCCGCTCCTTGCTAAATCAGCAGTGCAGGGGAGAAGGGTCATTACCTTCAACAGCCTGGTTCCAGATTGGCTCTTTGGTTGCTATGATACTCAAGGTCAGAATTCCAAATATGGAACTCGGCTTCAAATTCGCTCCTATAACTGCTAGCCTCGATGAACATCATTTGGCTGGAGCCAAACAGTCTGTGGCTGAGCATTTGAAATCTCACAGCTAACTGTAAGGACAGTTCAAATAGTTCCCGAGAGAGATTGCTAAAATACTCAAACATGCATAGATGACATCTAAAACCTCTTCAGGCATGTTGTTGATGAGGGAACGATGTTATGACATGGTAGGTTTTGCATTATACCCCCTCTTTAATGATAATATAGCAGTTGTGCATAGATCTTTTTACTTTGGAAATCTAATGGTAAATGAAATCACTCAGATTGAATTTCTTTTTTGTCCAAAATTTCACTTTTGTCCTTTAGATTCCCCATCTCTAAAACTGTTTTATCAATTGAGCCACAATACTGTGTACGACAATAGTAAAATGCTGACCAGAAAAATTCCAAATCCCTGCATCTGCCTGCATCACCCCTAAAAGTAATCGAAATTGTGACTGCATACAGAGTTTTCTTATACTTGTATCGCACTTGCCACATTTCATTGTTACCTTAGAGTAGAGCTTGTACTGTACCCCTCCATACACTTCACAGCGGATTTGACTCAATTGTCTGTTTGTCCCTAAAAGTCCTTTTTGGGTTTGTGATTTAAACTCAGGCATCAATCATAGTCTATTGTGTAAGAGCGCTCCATTTGCCCCAAAGAAAACCGCTATGTTTGTGCAGGTCAGCTCTATTGGTTGTCGTGGTCAATGTATGCAGGCTGGAGTGACCTTCTCGCCGGACCATCACACAGTTAAGAAGCATTGACATTCTGCCGAGGGTTTATTGACAGCATCACAAGAGATGCTAAGTCCACTTCTCAAACTTTGACTAGACTTTATGTCACACAATTATTAGTCATTTTAGACTACATATGTTTATACCCACAATACACTTTTTGCAGTGCTGAACCACAGACTCCATGTCACATAATGGTAATAGGATTAAAGCATGTTCTTTACCTCTTTACCTAGGCCTGTCACGATAACACATTTTGAAGCATGATATATTGCAACAAAGCAATAGCTATAATGTGATAAACGATAATATTGAAACTAGTTTATGCCACAGATACAGTAACAACAAAACAGGATAAGCACAGTAAACAATTGTTTAAATGTACAGTATCATTAAAGGACATGAGCTGCAACAAATAAACAGCAGAATGAAGCAATAATTAGCCATAGAAGCAAGTTTTTTTTTCAACAAATAAACAGCAGAATGAAGCAATAATTAGCCATAGAAGCAAGTTTGTTTTTTTTGTTTTTGTTTTTTTTCGTATTACAACAAAAATAACAAAAATCTCTCCATTATTGCAAAGAAAATATACCTACGACAAATACTGAGCCCCAAAATATATTGATCCAGCTATCATTTATTGACCGATAAGTCGATATCATATTTATCATGACAGGCCTATCTTTACCAGCCTCTTGAAATGAATTCCTAATGACCACTAGTAATTATTATTCAAGCTAAATTGGACCAGATGTGTGGCACTGGCAACATAAAAATTAAACACGCTTTCCTAAAGACACTTTCTTCCACATGCATATTTCACCTCATTATATCATATTACATATAATCATATTACTTCTTCTGTCTTTGCTGCCTGCTAATTGTACGGAGAGAGAAACATATCTTCAGGCAAAGAGGGGAAAAGACAGACCACAACAGCAGAGCGAGCTTCTGTGTCAGATATGGATTGGGACATCAAACAGACTCACTGGTCTAGATCATTTTTCAAGGTTACGCACTTCAGCTAGTACCGAAATAGTGTTTTATTCCAAAAACTAGATTGATACATTTCTTTTTATTTTATATAAACTTTTTAGTTTTTTTTCCAGTAAACAATATTTTTACATTATACTAAGAAATATCAGATTCAGTTGGAGCTTGGTTTGGAATACCAATATCCACGTTATCATGCCATGTTTCTGACATGAGCTTAAATAACTTATGAGGCTGTAGTGTTTTTATGTGGCCGGCAACTCTCTGAGCAGATGACTACATGCTGCCTCACACACAACTCGCGCAACATCGGTCCCTCGCCGCGGCAACAGACAACTGGACTGTAATTATTAAACAGGGGGGCGCAGAGCAGTGAGAGGAGCAGCGGCTGATGGTATAAGGCTTGACTGATAAATACACAAAGACAGAAGGGGGCTTGTGGATGGATAATAAGGTAGACAGCCAGAGATAGTTACCCCAGCGCCAGATGGATGGGCAACAAGACAGGTCGACAAATAGCAAGGCGGTACGAATGACAGCTTGGAAACACCCTAAACTACACTCCGCGCTCCCAATGAAAGTGAATTTCCTTGGAACGTGTTCAATTTGTGTCACCTCTCGATGCATGGACTCGCACAATATGAAAAAGATGTCACCTTGCTTACTCTATTCCTCCTTTTTTCATTAATTTGATTGGCAGACTACATAGAGCGGATGGGAGTCAGGGTTTGTAGTTGCTGTGGCAACGGCCTGCTCTTTGTTAAAGGCTACATTCCTGGCATCTGATGTGTCTGCGCTGCGATCGATAGAAAGCCCAGCCTGCAGGGACTGATGAGTGCACCAGGGCTTTTGCCAGGCTGGGGAGAGCCACGCTGGATGGAGGATAGGTGGAAGATGTGCCAACAGGCGGAGCGGGACTTAACATCGGCGATAGTGAGGAGGAAGGGATGCGCGAGATATGGAGATGCGTGCGGTGCGGCGTCTGAGCTAGGAGAGGGGTGAGTGCTGTGGGAACGACATAGGACCGGGAGAGAGCTATACAAGTCTCTTCTCAGTTATTTTATGAACACCTCTCTGGTTACTATCAAAGTAGAGTGCATGTCTGTCTTTGTGCTTGTTACGTGCACACCGTGGCAGTTCTGCTGTGATTGACACAGTTTTAAAAGCTTTAAAATCACCTTTTATCTGAGGCGTTTCTTTCAATCCTTTATGATAGTGCATTAAAATTTCCCAGTGCTCGCAGATGTGTCTTGCAGTTTGCGCACCTAATTGGCAGAGATAGCCATGAGCTGAATGCAGATACAAGTGGTAATGAGGCAATTATGGGCAGCCTCTCTGTCTACACCGCTATCTGTCAATTCAACAACCTGTGGCTGCAGCGAGGTGCTTCTGTCAAGGTCTGTGCCTTCCCAAGCTGTGGAGAAGCACAGTCTCCCAGCAAACATAATGTTTAACAGTTGCACTGCACATACTGCCTCTCATTACCCCGTCATTATCTCCTCGTCTCATACAATCCCATATTGGCTGGGAACGACAGAATGCAAAGTTAAATGAAAATACATAAAACATAAGGGATTATAGCTTTGCCGAATTTTCACCACACCAACCATCATGCACTTCATATCATCTTTTGTATTGCAGGGTATAGTTCTTTTGTAGAGTTGTAGATTTGAAAATAATAAATAGAAATGAAGAATGTTGGAGTAAATAGCTAAACAATTTTTTCGGGAAGTGAATTTTGTTGCAAAACGTGGATATTTCTTGGCGTTATCGTAATGTCAGACAGACGGAGCAGATAGGGGAATAATGCATGATCCAAGAACGTAAATAAGGAAACAATGAAGCCAATATGACAGTTGCAAGGATTATGTAAATATTTAATCAGCTAATCTTGTCTTTAGTGTTCTGTGTTAGGTTTGTAAATGATTGTAAAGCCCAAAATTTAATATGGAATTAGAAACCTTAGAACATTGACTGCAAAATGAAACAATAAGTCATTAAATCAGCTGTTGATGATTTATTGGAAAGGTTGACATATAAAGTGTATGTTTAATTGATTTTACAGCTGTGCTTTGATTCCTCATATAGAAGCCAACACATGCCACTGTTTCATTTCTTATTTAATTTGAAGACTTGCCACCCTCACTCCCTCCTCCTTCCCTTAAATACGTTATATACAGTAGATTCACTTCGGCATCTAGCCCTAGCACACTAATGAGGGTCATTTCTCGCCACCAAGTTTCAGCAATTCCCATCTTTATAAAATTGCCTCCTGTTAGCCTGCAACCTTTTGTACCGCACGGCTCCATTTTTTTTTTCTGTTTTCTGTAGCCAATAGTTCTTGTGCAGCCTTGCCCCGCTGTGAGCTTAATTCCATCATATCCACCTTGGCAGAAACAGGGACAGTTAATTAACAGAGAAAAGGCTTGGCAGCTTAACAAGGCATAAAGTGTGAAAGGTGGAAAATGCAAAAAGGCGGGGATCCAAAAGTTGAAGACAGTTCCGAAGTGCATTTCTTCAGAGTTTAACATATTTTTTTTTTTTTTTTTTGTCTTCCAGGGCTCAATCGTGATGGTGGTCTGTATGGGTGAGATACAGTGCCATGGCAAAGGGAATGATGGATAAAAAAGACATGTGTCAGCCCACGCCGCACCATTGCCACCTGCTTCTGGGTGGGGCCTTGCTGCTCCTGCTGGTCAGTTCAGGCCTGAGCTGCCCTGCTAGGTGCGAGTGCTCTGCCCAGAGCAAGTCAGTCAGCTGTCATCGGAAGCGCCTTCCCTCCATCCCCGAAGGCATCCCCATCGAGTCGCGAGTCCTGGACCTCAGTAAAAACAAGCTACGGATCATCACACCGGACAACTTCTCCTCCTTTCTGCAGCTGGAGGACCTGGATCTCAGTGATAATCTCATTAGCGTTGTTGAGCCCGGATCATTTCGTTCACAGCTTGCTTTGCGCTCCCTCAACTTTCGCAGCAACTTGATTCAACTGGTCCCCGCTGGTGTTTTGTCAGGCCTGACCAACCTTACCCGCCTCGACCTAAGCCACAACCGACTGGTGGTTCTCCTGGATCATGCTTTTCAAGATCTGCGCAGGTTGTCTTCACTAGAAGTAGGGGATAATGAGCTTGTGTTTGTTTCTCAACGGGCCTTTACTGGATTGCTTGGACTACAAAGTTTGACATTAGAACGTTCAAATTTGACAGTGATTCCTACTGATGCTTTGGCTCACCTGCACAGCCTGGTGGAACTGCGAATGCGCCATCTGAGCATCAGTTTTCTAAAACCTTTCTCTTTTAAAAGGCTGTCTCGCCTCCGCCACCTGGAGATTGATTACTGGCCCTGGTTGGACACATTGCCACCTCTATCACTGCATGGCCTCAACCTCACCTCATTGTACATTACCAACACTAACCTATCTGCCTTTCCCGGTGCTGCACTGCGCAGTTTGCCCTACCTCACACATCTTAATCTCTCTTTCTGTCGCATCAGGCACATCCAACAGGGGGAGCTAGGGGAGTTGCCATACCTGCTGGAACTCCGCCTCCAAGGCTCTCAGCTGCTGTCTGTGGAGTCCTTTGCTTTTACAGGCCTCAAGTCTTTGCAGCTCCTGGATGTGTCACACAATCGCCTGGACTCTCTGGAGAGGGAGGTATTTGGCTCTCCAGACAGCCTCCAGAGGCTCTGTCTGGGTGGAAACCCATTAGTGTGCGACTGCAGGTTGCTGTGGCTGCTCAATAGCCACAAGCCCCCTTCCCTGCACATCCTGGATGTCCAGCCTGAGTGCAGTGCCCCCGAGCACCTCCAGGGGAAGTCTCTTCGAGAACTCAGGGAGCCCCTTGTCTCCAGGTACATGACCTGTACCAAACCAAGGATTGGGCCCAACACAACTCAGCTTCTCATGGCTGATGAGGGCCAGCCTGCCCGGCTCAGCTGCACAGCAGAGGGAGCACCACGGCCCTCAGTGGTCTGGATTACTCCTCATAGACGTCACATCACAGCTAAGAGCAGCGGCAGGGTGGAGGTCCAAGCAGACGGGACCCTGGAGATCAAGGCCACAGAGCTGCATGACAGCGGGGTGTACTTATGTATTGCCAGTAACCCTGCTGGCAATGCCAGCCTGTCGGCCTCTTTAGCTGTGAAGAGCCTGGGCATTGGGGACAGATTTCACTATAGCAACAGGAGCTCAAACTATCTGACAGACTCTAACAACACTTGGGGAAATGGAACAGTATTGTACAACATGACAGTCCCCATAGACATAAAGACTATAATTATTTCCACAGCCATGGGCTGCCTGTCATTCCTAGGTGTGGTTGTCTTCTGTTTCCTGCTCCTTTTTGCCTGGAGTCGAGGAAAAGGACGGCATAAGAACAACTTTGATATTGAGTATGTCCCTCGTAAGTCTAACGGGGCGACTTCAGATGTGGCTGAAACCAGCGGCCCACGTCGGGTCAACATGAAGATGATTTAAACAGAGTGAGGCAGACACATACACAGTGCACACATATCAACGGAAACACGTTTTCTATGACTCAGTGGATTTGTGACAAACGAAAATGATGTATCTATAGTGGCTGTTAATATGAGGGTGATCTCGTGCTCAAGTGGACATGTTAATATAAAAGTGATATATGAAACTGTGGACGTGTTTATATGAAATAATGTTCTCATTCAGTACATTGAATATAATACTATAACCAACATATCAATATGGGAGTGATATAGTGCTGCACTAGGCATGTGTTTCAGTGGTGATGTAATGAGTAATGATGTGACATCAAGGTGAAGGTTTGAGCCACTGAGAGTGACAGGGGACATCTTTGGCTGGCAGTAGACCTATCATTGCAAAATGTCCACACTAAATTGTCTTATACCATCTTAGCTGCTGTATGAAAGATGTGACTTCTGTTTGTGTGTAAGCGTGTGGGTGCATGTTGCATTCATGTGTTTCATTGTGCATGTGCACGTATTGCCTTTTTTGTCGGTCTGAACAGTTTAAATGATTAATAGGGTCCAATACATTCTATCAGGCCGTTGATTTTGCTAAGTTGGTGTAACAACAGTATTGTCACTGTTGAGCTAACCACAATTATAAATGTTTGTATGCAAATGACATTATTGTACTGAAGAAAATGCTGCAGATTTTTTTGAAATCACCCACTTGTAATGATTCCAAAGTTAGATAGGGATTTTTCTAATCTTAAAGTAGACTCACTTGTTACTGTGTGAATTGTGTCAGCTTTGTCTTTACCATAGAGATATGCCCTCCAGCCACTGCACTTTTCCTGAAGAATAGCAGTGTTCGGTCCTGTTATTGCTCTTGAAAAGCTCTGAGCTATAGAAACGTCACGTTAAACCCATTTTATAACATTATAAATCAAAGGCAGATTTTCCTGCCACACAAATCCCTTGATATGATATAAAATGGAGTGTGGCCAGGCACAATGGCAAAGATTTACTGGCCAGCGTCTTCTTTGGGACAAGACAAAGTTGAGTTTCACAGATTTATGGGTAGAATTTCCCCTTCTCATTTTTCTTTGACCACACCAATTCAAGCTTGCGTGTCTGGGATCTTCCCTGGGGCAGTAGGGGGTTCAGGGGTATTTCATAGATGGCAAGTTGAAAGTTATAGTGGATTCTTGTATTGTTAATTTTCTTTGTTCAAAAATGTTTTCAATGTGAAATAAGAAAAAAAAAACAACTAAGGGCAATTCTTTGTAACACAGGGATGTGGGTGTTAAATTGTGATCCTGTTGTGATAAAATGTTCAAGGTTGTATAATTGTTTTCATATGACAAATTTATGGGTATATTTTCAAAAGGAAATAAATCGTAACCATACCCCTAAAAATGTTGTCTTTCTTCAAATTAAATCACATTTTTTTTCTCATAACACCCATAGCATTTTGCATAAATGAAGATGTTGGTTAGCTAATAATAATATTTCACCACAAGTTTGTCCTTGCATATCTGCAGGCTATTTTGACATCTCAGTGTGTGTGGTATCCAGCGGTTTGCCAAGATGTTTGAGCACTAATTGGCTTACACATTTAGGTATTCACAAGCACACTGTCAAACGGGGGAAGCACATGTCAGTAAGTCAGTCTATTGAATTAAAGATCTGAGAAGTATTTTATCACCACACTAAAAAGTAATATTTGAGGTAAGATAGGAATGATTTTTGAAAAGAACTAGTAGGAGGAGAAATTTTAAAATACACTACGAAATTTAAGCAATCTCTAACACTAATTAGAGACTTACCAAATTGCTTTGTGAATAAGATAGCAACTTAGAGATGTGCTTGGCTTAGTATTTTTGGTGCAAGTTATTGAGTAAAAGGATTTTCAAAGTTCAGCAGAAAACCAAGTCAGCGGCTAATTAAAAAAGCTTACATGGGATACATTCTTTGTTGTTGGCTATTTACTTACCTTTCTTCAAAGTTGTTTTTCACGTTGCTAGCTCAATGCAGCTAACCTCCCACAGATATGACTGTGTAGCCTACCGCAGAATGTATGTAATCCTAAAGGGAACTGAAACTGTTCTATTGTTCTTACTGATCACACCAAACTGCGAAAACATCAAAACTAGGTCATATGAAAGAAGGGAGAAATCCAAATCCAAATTGAGACGTTTGGAGGCACCTCGGTGAGCTTGGCGCTAAGTCATAAATAGCCTGTACGCTAGCAAAGAGCACTTTGTATGACACCTGACACAAGTGGCAAACGCGTAAGGCATATCTCAAACTAAATCAGAATATTGAGCGCTCCACTGACACACTACATCTTAATAGCAGTCTTCATCCCTGTGGCACCCAGCTCTATAAAGCATTCTAAATTAGCATTCATTGACTCCGCTGATGCTATCATGCTAATGGAGGAAGGCCCTTTACATGTTGCGGCTCACTGAGAAAACTCACCTTGCTGCTGTTACGAAGATGAGATCAAAGTCCCTACGGTTAGCTTTTATTATTAGTGTAGCGTGGCAGCTCTCCCTTTTATCATGGGAGTGCCGTAAACAATACAGGGAAAAATGAATCTATTTACACTCAATTTATTCATATCTCCAACATATGAGAGGATATCCGTTGTTTCATGATGTGAAGGCACTGAAGCAGTAAACAGAGTCATTTACATTCAAATGGCAGAAATCTCATTGTTCACTGAGGCCCTAACAAAGCTTTGTTATTGTTTCATTTACCCTCCACATTAGAGCGCACAGTGATAGAAACATATGTGCAACAGACAAAAATTAGCACAGTTTAAAATTCAATCAAGCTAAATTGAAATTTCACACATCATAAAGTGCCTCTGTGAATGTCAAAGCTGTAAGACTTCATCAAAAGAGCGGGAATCAAAGCTCAGTGAAAAGTGGCGTGGCTGCTGCATCCAAATGTTAACACAAGTAATGGATCTATATGTAGAATCCTCACATGAACTTATCAAGTGAGTTTCTTGAAGTAAGTTGGCAGTTGGAAAATTGGATATTCTATATTTTACGACGTTTAAGTGGCAAGATAGACAGAAGCAATTCACTTAAGGACATATTTTAAGCAGCTTCTTTGATGAGCTTTATACATTTCCTAACTTATACTTTGTGTACTTGAATAATGATGTATTTTTAAACTAAAGAGTTTTTAGATTTTAACTTTAGGCTGCATGACGTCAAACTCTTCTAGTTGTAATTTATGGTTTGGCAATGAAGAACAATGATATAAAACCCCTCTCTCTAGTTAAACATAAGTGCATTATCTTTATTAGTTCTTCAGTGCTGACTCATTCCCTTCTTTTGTGTGCAAAGACTTATTTTTGCACAGCCAGTCTCTGTAGGTCCCGCTACTTCCTCCTTATTGGTTTGGAAACAAAGGTGTAAATTGGATTTGTTAGAGGGCAGGACATGAATTTGGCTGTGACCATGCCCTTGCAGCAGAAGTAATACTTAGCTTAACACACTTTAGAACAATACTGTACAAACCCACTGACACCAAACTGTCAGCTTGTTCTGAGAGGAATTGTTTGAACGCAAGCAATAAGCCAAAAATAGGAGTTTTGGCTTCACAACCTTTCAACACTGCAACTTGTATAGTATCTTCAAAGTGTTAAACAGAAAGTTGTTATCTATGAGACTATGTGATATGATAAATTGCAAATCTAAAAAAAAAAAAAAAAGGTGAAAACTGAAATGTTCTGTCTACTGTCGTGCTGGAGAGGTGTGAGAAGAAAAAGACTCACTTGTCTGGTCCGGGAACATTAAGTCCCTCAGGAGAAAGTGTCTGGGGAGGGGGAAGCCTTCGTGTAGACTGCTACGTCTTTGAAGCTTCCCATGAAAAACTGATTCTGAGCTGTTAGTCAGATATAAATGATGAAAGTCAAATGTGGAGCTGTGTTTGACGAATTTCTTACAAAGATTTAAATATTGTGGATTGTGATTTTAATTCAGTTAAACATTTCTGCAATCAAGTGAGGGAGTATAGGCCTATAATATAAAGCGAAAAGAAGATACCATTGGTTCAGAAATCAAAAGAATATTATAAATGAATAACAAATGAAATTGTAATGCTATAAACTATAATTTAAAAAGATGTTCTCCAGAAACATTCTGAACCCGGCAGGCGTTTCAACCAATGCATTAAAAAGCCATTCAGCTTGTGAACCAGCCTGGTTATTTTGATGCATGCTTCATAGTGCCCTAGATCAATAAAAGATATTGGAGTTTGGTGGTGGCCCCTCTCTCTGCCCCGGGGCCTGGCTGATGATGTAGCAGCCATAATGAAAGGTCAGCAGCTAATCGAGCTAGCCCTGTGGAGATGGCCGGCTCAGGATCCCAGCAGGCCCTGAGAGCAAACACGTAAGTTTTAAGGGGCCAATTGTACTCCAGTCTGCTCTTCTGTGGTTATGGAGGTGTAATAAAACCTACTTTGTAATAAATAACAGAAGCTGAATGCTCAAATGACAACTCCCATGTAGCTGAAATAAATAAATGAGGATTTACACATTCTCACTTGCTTAGTTAGAGTTTGAAATATGACCCTCTAAAATAACCGGGCACATAAGTTGTTAAAAGTAAGTACCTAAAAATGATAAACTAGATTTTCTGCCCCATGAATACGAAGGCAACCCTCCTATTACGTGAAATCATAAATCAAAATTATTTTAATGGTAAAAACTTAATGAATCTTGCTCAGAGCTCATGTATGTGAGAGTAGGAACAGTGCATTACTACCACATCACTGCAAATGCTGCACTCACACTCCATCTTCTCTCACGAGTAAGACCCCAGGATACTTAAACTCCTCTACTTAAGGCTGAAGCCAAGCTCTCGACCAACATGGAGAGGGCGAGCCATATTTCCAGTGGAGAACCATGGCCTCAGATTTGTAACCACTTCACGTCCGCCCCTAGTGCACACTGCAGGTCCAGATGAAGCTAACAGGACATTATCATCTGCAAAAAGCTGAGATGAAATAATGTGTTCCCCAAACCAGAGCCCCTCTGGCATCTGGCTGCACCTAGAAATTCTGTCCATGAAAACAATGAACATGGGACTTACTGCTGCCAATGCAAACACAGGACCTGCTCTGGTCATACAGGGTCAGTCATTATCATAAAAAAGTTCAAACATACTCCAAGCACACTATGAATGTGTAGTAGAAGTATTTTAGTGGTTGTAGCAATTGTAGTGTAGCCTATTGCTGTGCTAACAATACTTAAATACTTAATTAGTATATTCAAGTAGTCATTTTGCTGAGCACTTTCAATGCCACTTTCCAACTCACTTTGGAACAATGTAATGAATCAGAGCTCCAGTGTACTGCTGTCTGTCCAGACATGTACTAATTATGAATGAGTTATCATTCAAAGGATTTTTCTTCAAATGCATGTATAAAAAACATTTGGAGTCAATACATGTGAAATGATTACACATTTTGCCTCCAGATTGCCTCAGTTTTCTGTTTTGTTTTATGAGAATGAATTAAATCAGCAGTCAGGTGTTTTATGGGCACTAAAACAAGCTTTGGCTCAATAATAATCACAGCTCTTGTTCATAATTACTATTAACAAGCCTCCAATTATGACTGTTCAATGTCAGCAATGTGGGAGGATGGAACAAGGGAGTGATTGGAGCCTGGAGACAGATTTAGACTGTATGTGGGCACCTAGTGCTTGTTTTAAACACGATGTACGATGTGTGAATACCATTTAAATTGCAAATCACAAACTGACATATGTGTGCAATATGTAATACTGCCAGACATGAATCTTATGTTGTTCTATGACAAGTCCACATTTTCTGGCTTTTTAAAGACATTAATTATGTGCATGTTTGCTTGATCATTAGAAAGGGGAGCTTTTAGTAAAATACGAACTAGGCACACACAGCATTTTGTTAGATGGGGCTCAGTTTGTCCCTATCTTGCAATGGCATAACATGGAATGGATATATGGATTCCAGCTACAAGTGTCATTTGAATACTTTTCACCATCCAAAGATATAATTCATTCAACTGCAGCACTAACACGATATTTATAGTGTTTTTATGGGCAGTCTTGTTTAAAAGCATTAAATCTATATGAAATATGAGAGCAGTAAAAGCATTGCCCCCCATTGAGCCTCATCGTTGGTCAAAGTTGAACCCAAGTCCCATTGTCTCTTACCACAAAAACAGAGCTGGTGGCGGGTGTCAGCGAGCGGAGCTGGGTGAAAGATGAGAGCAATAACCACAAGGAGCATCGCGGGTGGGCCTGCAGGGCTGAATCCATCGGCCCAAAGCCTGTGGTAGTGTGACGTCAGCGTACGGACTCAGTCTCAGCTGGGAGTGGAGCTCATATAAAAGCCAGTGTGTTGAAGCAGAGCGTGTAGAGCAGTCACAGCTCATCGCTCAGGGCCATGCGTTGTGATTTGCGCCCGGCCCGTGGAGAATCAGCGTCACTTTACAGATGTCCTCCGGGCGGCCCACGTGCACACGCGCCCTCCAGCTCTGTCCTCAGTACTACCCACTCGGGATGGAGGGGGAAGAGATGTGATGCTAAGATGAGAGGAAGAGAAAGGGTTCCAAAAAAGCACAGTCACAAATCAAAAAATGGCCAATAAAAGTACTTCGCTTTAAATTCAAGCTTTTTTACTTATACTTATAGCTATACCTTGATTACTTTTCATTTAGTTGGAGTACTTTTGCCACTATATGTTTTAATTGTTAAGTAAAAAAAAAAAAAACAAAACGAAAGTGATCCTACATGACAATAAAGTGATGGGAGATTTAGAGTGATTTAATGATAAGCCAAAAATCAAACTGTGTGCTCATCATTAAGTTTAAAGCCAGTTAAAGCCAGTAGGCCTACAGACTTCCTTTTTGTGTACTTTTAATACTTCTACCATGGGTGCCTACTTCTAATGCTGCTTGTAAAACAAAACAGTACTTCTTCTGCTATCTTAATTCACTAATATGCTGCCACCAGGCCTTCTATTTTCTACAGCTTCCAGCACTGCTGCTGCATTACTCATTTGGAGGTATTGACCATCAGGCAGAAAAACTAACATGTGTACTTGATTAACTTTTAGTGTAAAATACCCGCTTATTTTCTCTAGATGTTCATTTCGTGTCTTCACATCATGCCAATTCATCATTTCATAAGTCAAGACACATACAGTAATTATATGTGATGTGTGAGTTATGAATGCCTTGCCGCTCGCACGTCCTATATCACAGAGAAAAAATTGCAGAGCTAGGTGCTGATTAATCCCAACATTAATTCTGGGTACACAGGCCTGGCAGCAGCTTTAAATAGGCCCATTGTTCAGCTGGAGCCACACAGTTGTCTCTTCACGACAGCATTCTTGTCACTGACTCCCCAATTAATCTGCTGCATACAGGAGCCCTGTCCAACGCACCAGATTTACTCCCATCACATGTAGCAGCAAGACGGATACAGAGCCAGCACGACAGCACGGGCGAGGCACAGACCATCAGTACAAATGCCACTGCATAATCATTAGCATTTTAAATGATTCAATTTACTGAAAAATCTCAGTTAGGAAAATGTGTTTTAACAGACAGTGTAAATTAAGCAGTGACACAACAGCAATTACTACAATTATCTGAACCCTTCATCACACTATAGCATTATCAGATGTAGGCTACATTTGAGCCAAGCCACTACATGATATCATCACAAGATCAAAGCTGTTGATCTACAATACAAGACGGGTCAGGCATTGAGAACATGTCTCCACCAAAACACTAACAGCCCGCACAAGCTGGTTTGGGCATGTCCTCATATATATATATATATAAGGCTTCTATAGTCTATTACTGTGTGACTTGTGTTCCCTGGAGGGTAGTATCACAGGCAGTAACCAGTCAGATGAATGAGGGACTGGACATACGCAGCAGGCTGCTGGGCCATACTGACATGGCACCTGTTAAAAGTACATTGGTTGGATTGAAATTGGCCGTTACATCTAACATGTTAAAATGATATCAGAGACTAGAGCAGAATTCCCTTATGAAGAAAAAAAAACTGTTGTTAGGTTTAGTCTCTACTTCTCAGATTCTTGATTTTGCTGGTTTTGAAAATAGACTTCCCCCGCTAATTGAAGCTCTTTATACACCCAACAACAATTTCAAGTGTGTAACAATCCTCCACCATTTGAAAAACAAAGAAACCAATCAGCAAGAACCTTGTCTTGTTTGTTGAAAATTCCTTATTATTTCTGCAGAATGGACTTATCGGCAAAGCTCTTTATTTTGCCTAACAAAGACCAGCACCTGTGTGTCTGGCCTGTCAGCTCTCCGTCAGCGGTGAGCAGTGATGAAGGCAGCCTTTAGCAGATGAAGAGGTCAGGGCCGTGCTTAGAGGGTCAGGACCAGCTAATTACCCCGAATGAATGATGGTTCCTGGAGGGGGAAATGCAATTACCAACAGCATGAAAGGCATAACGTCGAAGAGATAAACCCCCAAGACATGTCCTGATGATGAAAGTTTCAATATTTTAACTTTACTCCCAGAAATCCAGTGTCAGGTGGCAAGAGCTTTGAGGTTGATCTACACGCAGACAGCTACAGGCAACAAGCGATCTATTGGGTAATTGTTAGCATATCAAAGCTAGTCTGTAAACTTGCTTGCGAGACTTTATAGACATGCAGGTTAGCGAGCACATGTGAAGGAAGTCAGATTATTTGCTGGACAGCACTGTCTATCACCACTCACCCTGTGACAAAGATATGTAAGTAGAATGGTGCAGTCTGTGGTAGCTAAAAGTTTAAAGACTTTAAGTGGAGTCAAATTAGCATGTGGAGCAAATTGAGAAGAATAAAAATGACAAGTAGCTTAATGTAAGATCCAGGTGATAAAGTTTGCAAAAAGTTTAGGACCTAGTAGCTATTTAGGTAACACCGTATGAGCAGCAACAAAGTAAAAGTAGTAAAGTACTGTACTTAAGTATAATTTTTAGGTATCTGTACTTTATTAAGTAATTTTTACTTTTACTTCACTGCATTGGAGAGCAGGTGTCTGTACTTTCTACTACACTACATTTTTGAACTGGACTGAAAAGTAAAAAGTGCTTTTCATCTGATTAAGGGGTTATTTTTTACCATGTTCATGATAACATCCTGACTAAAGTTTTTGAACTCAAGCTTCAGCTTTGAGCAAACAAAAATAAATACACAAAATTCGTAAGAAAAAATAAGAAACTGATTTGTATTGCAACAAAATACTTTTTTAAAAAATCAATATCACTACATTTAACATTTTAACAAATTAACAACACTTGCGTGAAATACGTTTACTTTTTACTCTTAAAGTACATTTTAAATGGGTACTTGAATACTTTTGCTTAAGTAGATTTTCTCATGTGATACTTGGGTAACTTTTTACCTCTGTAGCTGTACTTTTACTTAAGTAACAAAATTGAGTGCTTCATGCACCACTGTGTATGAGTTATTGTTAGCGCATCAAAGCAAACACTCAAGCTTTGCAACTACCCCTTTATGAGCCATTTTATGGATATCTCAACAGTAAAATAACTTGGGTAACACGTTTCTACCGTCAAATTAAACTGACAAAATTACCCACGTTCTGAGAAGACAAGTACCACCTGATCCTAAATGCACTCGAGATTGGTCCTACCTGGTGGATGATAGACTGTCACTTCAAGCATGGACTGCAGCGTGAGTAATCATTATGACTTGTTCAGCTTTTTCCTCCAAAAGGGGAGCAATAAGGCTGAGAGAGCAGAAGTGTTTCATGTTGTGTGTTGTTTGATGGGAGATAAAAGACAAATGGAAGAGCTCAGACGACTGCCTCTCCCTGTGGATTCCTGTTCAAAGAGCGCTGTCGCTGGAAAAGACTGCATGGGACTCCCCTAATATCTCTGAGAGCAGGTCGCAAAGCCGTTCAGAATACTCACACGCATAAAGGTTCACAGTTTTACTACAACACAGATAAACACTTTGCTTGTTAAATAAATAGGCTAAATAAATATTGACAAGTGGTTTAGAGGCAGGGAATCACATGGTGCCTCAATCATGATTTGATTCAGTACACAGTGTCTTACTATAAGTAGCCTACCACTAATATTATGAAGTGGTATTGGGATAACTGATGTATTACACATAAAACATCCTATGATATATACCTGTTTTAAAAGAAAATATATCAGTCTGACTTTGTGTAGCCTACGCACATATCATCACTATCTTTTTATATAGGCATATGTGTTTATTTTAATAATCCAAACTGTGAACTGTGAACAGCAATATGCTTTTCCACAAATAAGCAACAAAACTGAATGGCCACATGATTTATTTGTGGAATATAGTATATGTATATGTTGCTTTCACATTCTAAAATATGATGATGTCATAATTTCAGATGAATGAGAGACAACCTATGTAACTCTGTGGGTATATGTTGATAGGACCAGTAATTACGGTCATATTAAATGGTTAAATTAGCGCTTTTCCACCTTCAGGCACTTTACATCAAAGAACCACTCACCCATTCACACACACATTCATAGCCGAGTGTACACAGACTGAGGGCAAGGTGGGTTAAGTGTCTTGCCCAAGGACACAATGACAGCATTCATCTGTGGGAGCTGGAGTTGCGCCACCAACCTGTGGGTCAGTGGACAAACACTCTACCAACTGAGCTACTGTCGCCCATTAACTATACACTAAGTATCATAATGTATTGTAATACTGATGTTTTAATTCATGTCAGTGAAATTATGATTGTATTATAAAAGAAGCTTCAACAGTCTTATCCAGAGAAAGCTATTGTTATAAGAGAGGAATGGAGAAGGGCTTTTGTGGCCGACTGCTCAGGTGTGGATGTGTGCAGAAGTGAATGCCACTGGCACTCAGCCATGGGGAATTGGAGAGGATGTTCAAAGAGAGACGGGACCAAAGAAAAGCAGTACAGGGACAATGCAACAACCTGGAAGACAACAGGCACAGTGTACAGTAGAATAAGGAGGTAGAAAAACCGCACTCGACTGACAATGTGAAGTAAATGGGTGACACAGTAAGAGGCTGGGGTGAAAACAACTCAATACGTGGAGAGGTTTTCATTATGCATTCAAAGACATAGCTTACGTTTTTAGGTTGAGGTGGAGCATCTGAGCAAAACACTGCTCATAATTGGGGTTGGAAAAAGTCAGATATTGAATACTAAAACTAGTATCAAAATGTGATTCATTTTAACACGAACTGAGACTCTAATAACATAACAATTATTACATCAACGTACATGTTTATTATTGTGGGATCTAACTGGTGGCCTATATTAAGTATCAAGCATTTTCTTTAGTATTGAAATTGATTTTGAAATTGTGACAATACTCCCCACTAATGCTACTACTACCATCATACCATAGCTGCAGTGTTTCAGTGGTAGAGTGTTACCCTCAAACCTAAAGATTGCCGGTTCAGTCCCAGCTCTGACCTGTGCATACTCTAAGTGTCCTTATCTTAGCAGCAACACCTCAGTCAGTCTGTCTTGTTGTTGGCTACAGAAGTGCCATAACCAGCAAATCGGCCTGTGGACTAAATTCCTATTGATGCTACAAATGAATGAAACAATAATGCAAGTCCAATGCAATTCACCTTTGAGTGTATTACTACTTTCTATCAGCTACTATTTCTACTACCAGTGCTACATTTAATTGTGCTATTGCTACTTCAGTCACTTTGAGCTGATTTTAACATAGCGAAAGTTAATAATCATATTTTAACACCTCTTGAACAAAACTTTATCTCAGCAGCGCTAAATATGAAAGGTGTAAGTGCCAGTTGAGAGGGAGGTGTCTGGTAACAGCTGGTGCAGTGAGCCGTTAGTTAAGTCGTGGCATGATTCTCATTTACATTCCTCCATCTATTTGCTTTAGTTGCAGCTAAATGTATGGGGCTCGGATTAAAATGGTGTCGTTCATA
The DNA here is from genome assembly GCA_000787095.1 of Periophthalmodon schlosseri. Taxonomy (NCBI): domain Eukaryota; kingdom Metazoa; phylum Chordata; class Actinopteri; order Gobiiformes; family Gobiidae; genus Periophthalmodon; species Periophthalmodon schlosseri. Next base: position 77,013 of record KN475435.1, on the reverse strand, counting down.
TCATGCTCCATCACTCCCAGTCACTTACACTTAAAGAGAATGTGGGGCGGTGGGTCCTCCCTTTTGCATACTGATGAGGGTATACCCGTGTCACAGATGATACAATCGCAGTAAGGCAGAGGCGTTGAGGCGGACTAGTAATGCAGTAATGAGGTGTGAAATGCCCAAAATAAACATTGGCAAACAGATAGACAGGGGATCTCCTTACCCAATTTCTATAGCCAAAAATATTTTCTTTTTACTATATTTTATGTTAGTTTTGTATATTTGTACCTTATTAGACAAACCTTCCTATATTTGCTACTTTCATTATTTTGAATTTTACCATTTATGTTTTGGTCTTTATTGGTATATGTAATATGTGGACCAATAAGGTTAAGTCTAAACAGGCAGAGGTGGGAGGTTCTCTCAAGTTTGTCTTTTTCAAGGGTTCAAATCAGTTAAGTTTTTGGAGCTGTTATAATGTTTTGGCCCTTTTGTTTTTGTTAACCCAAAAAATGCACAATTGGCAACATCCTCAAAGTAAGGAGGTCTTGATCAAATCTAGCTCAAGATCTGGAAGTGGGTGTCCTGGCACTACACTCCGGTTGCCCACAGGTCCTGACAGGTTGCCCCAGCGGCATTGAGGGATGAGTCTGTTGTAGAATAAATTGAAGTACCCCGGGAGTTGAAAAGAAGAGGAATGAGGCTGGAGTTCTAACGCAGGAGAAGTTTATTTACCATCAGTACGAGACCCAGCACCCGGAGATATGAACCCTTAAAACACAGTGATATTATCGTCCAGTCTAGTCTAGTCCAGTCTGGCTATGCTTCTGTTGTGGGGAATATCTGACCTCTGATAACGTAGGCCAACATAACATGGACTAAGCTGGCAGTGAGTGGCCTCGGTAAAACACAGCAGTGCAATTTCTCTATCCAGATCAAATTCAGAGAACCAATTTCCCCACATGGATAAAGGAGTGTACCTTAGGTTAATTATTCACTTTCTTCAAGCTTCAAACCTCATTTGGTGGGATCTGAAGGAAGTACTGACGAGGCAACAAGCCTGCGATAATATTTTTACTTCAAAATCCAGAACTATATTCAAGCTTCAAGCTTTTTATGGTATAAACTGTACTCTGCTGTCTGTGTGCTCCCTCATCTGTCTCAATATACTTACCGAAAAAGTTTTCTTTTGTTTTTGTTAGACGAAGTAGGCAATTCTATTTTACTTAAAACGATACAAGTCAAATGTACAAGTCAAAAGTAATGACACTGGAAGCAGCTGACTTTAAAGCTCCGCAATAGCATGTTAATAAAGTGTAACTATGTGTAAGTGATTGTAATTACATGTTCATTACTCACGCACAAGTATCCTGGTTATGAGCCTTATCCCGGTTATGACAGTATTCTGGATATGACGTTTACATGTTCTCAGAGAAACCAGGATACTCATATCCCTGTAAACATGTGCAATCAGAGTATCCTGGATATTTAGAGGGGCCACTATGTCAACGAAAATGTTTAGCTCCTTGCCATATCGATGACATGGCATATCTGTGATATGGCAAAAGAGCTAAACATTTTCATAACCTTGCTAACTTCAGACTTTTAAACCTATTCTTATAACAAAGGAACAAGCTATACTTTAAAATAAAGCTGTTAAAAGGAGGTTGTATTGAAATAGACTCCTTTTATTTTGTTTATAGTTATAAAATAATATTACTTTTAAAAGGTCTGGTAGAGGCTTGAGTTGTTTTGGAAAAGTTGCTGCTCCTACTATATTTGTTACTTCAGTTTGCACATGCTCAGTATAGCACCAGTGTGAGAAATCAGGATACTGCATTTACATGGCACAGTATCCTGGATACTATCAGGATATCCCAGGGAGAGTATCCTGGTTTCTCATAATCCTGGTCTATCCAGGATACTGAAATCAGGATACTGAATGTACATGAACACACACAAAACCAGGAAAAAACCCCTGAACACTGAAACAGGGTACATATGTCCTTCAGCTGTATTTTCTCTGCAACAATATGGAAACAGAGCTGTAAAATGTATTATTTCAATTCTATTTCCATCCCTATGTTATAAAGTAAGTGCAACCATGACATCTCTGCCGACAGGTTCACAGCACTGAAGCACAAACCCACTTCAGTTGTCGTATTTTTTCTTTTACTCAAAGCAGAGGTAACACGGGGTAACACATTTGAAATGAAAAGAGAGTCCGTATTGTCATAACAGTCACACCCCTGTAGATGTATTCAAGGTGAAGATATGTCACTATGTTTAAACTATTCACTTTAGCCTTTGAAGAGAAGAGACTTTGAATGTTTGCTATGTATCCAAATGTACGAGACAAAAGGGGAGGTGAGTGGGTTTTTTAAATATTCTGCTAGTCCTCTTCTCCACAAGTGCTTATTGATTTCTGTCTGCTGAGGGCATTCACGGTCTTATAGAACTCCGAACCCTTTCAAAAACGTTGGATAATGTGTATCTTTAAATCTCTTTATATATAAGGGGTATTCAAATTAAAAGTAAAAGTACTAGTTATTTTAACTACAATTATGTAAAAGTACTTCTGTCTTGGCACAAGTTTGCTATTTAAGTAAGTATTTCAGTCAATAAATCACCTCACTTACAAGTGTTAGTCTTGGTTGCACAGAATCACTGGGGCATTTTATAGCCCCAGAAAGCTGCAGAGTTCTACAGCCTCTACTCCAGTGATAACACATTTTGGAATCAAATGCAACTGGCTGGAAAAGGCTCATCAAGGCAGCAATGAAACTAATATCACTCCATAGTTACTCGCAAATGTCAAGCCTACGCTGTGTGGACTAAGTGGAACAAAAACATAATATACAACCCCTAATCAGTGCGATCTTTTGCTTCTGCTTCATCAGTGCAGTCCATAACCCACTGAGAATGCCTGAAGTCATCTGACCTCAGAAGATAAGCAGCGTTGGGCCTGGTTAGTGCTCAGATGGTAGACTGCTCGCAATACCAGGTGCTGTTTATAGTGATTTTACATCCTATTCCATTTCAACACTTGTGATTTATTTTCCTTCTACAACTGTCGCATCTGGCTTTGCACAGATAGTCGTTTATGAAAACACACGATCACTAGAAAGCTAACAATAATGTGATTCATTTGCTCATTTGTGTACCCTTATACCCGGTCCTTTCTCTCTCAGGTGTATAGTGTGTGAAATCAGACAGAACATGTTGTGAAGCTATCTTTGAAAAGCCTCACACAATGTACCTCCTTTCTTTCACTTCTCGTACCCTTATACCCAATCCTCTCCGTCTCAGGTGTACTAACTTGTATTAAATCAGACAGAACATGTTGTGAAGCTCTCTTTGAAAAACCTCACACAATCGTTCCCAGCCGTCCCGTGTTTGTCTGTCTGTTGCTGGCCGTCTTTAAAAACTCATTATAATGATTGGCCCATGGCAGAGCACCGTGCAGCTGGGCAGGAGAAAATGAGTGGCTTTGAAGTTAGCTTGTGTGAAAGGCAGGCTACCCAGACCCGCACTGCTGCCGCCGCCGCTGCTTCTGCTGTTGTTTCAAACCCGGACAGTCTTTGAATCCATACAAAAGGACCAGAGCCTATTACGCACACACTATCTATCCACATGATGGCCTGTAGAAAATCTGAATAATAATGACAATCGCCAAATGAGCCCCTTCTGAATGGGGTGGAAAGAGCTACTTGCGTCATACTTTTAGACGGTATGAGTCAGAGAGAGTCATTCATTGATAATGGAGAAAACATAAGCACACCCACCGATGATAATGTTTTCTTTACGTATTTACAGAACATTATAGCAAGCTGCAGTCAAATCTATAGCACATGCACTTGAACTCTTTCGTACATACACTTATGCATATATTATTAAACAACGCTTATAGTCTTGCAAATTTTGGATCTGTACCAGAAGGAAATAGTCATTAATAGTGGCTTGAACCTGTCAAGCTGAGAAGGGTGCAGATTTTTTTTTCTTAATTTATTCCTTTTTGTCCACCATCTGATAAAAGGGAACTGTGAAGCTCCTGGGCATATAAAACATAAAGGGGAAACTGTAATACACTTACTTTCATTCAAATCAAACATTCTGGGGTGAATCTGGACCAGTTTCTACTCCAAACCCAGATATAAAAAAAAAAAAATTAAAATTCACAACATTTAATAGGCCTTTTAGGAATTTGGTCTAAATCTTATTTTTAGTCATTTGGATATTGTTAAGACCCAACAGATGCTCAATCTAATGTCTATCAGATCATCCTTTCAGAGCAGCTTCACTTCTCCTTATATTTACCCAAAACAATTTAGGTGGGATTTGAAATCTGATGTTCCTGTGCGTAGCTTGTTACTGCTTATGATTGGAGTAGTAGTCAGTGTTTTAGTGTGTTTTAGGAAAAATCACCCTTTAGCATAAAAAAACCCCCAAAACATGTCCATAATAGCTGATCCCTAGCTTAATCTTGATCCCTAGCTAGAAACATTCACAATATATGGAATATTTGGTCTGTTAAACTAGCTTGTGGCCTTCAAAAGCTTCCTTGACGAACGTATATGTTAGAGTTGAAGGTTAACTTTAGTAATAATGAAAAAAAACAAAACAACATTTAGTGCCCATTCCAAATAGACAAAAAACTATATTTTCACAATCAACCAAAGTACTGCGGAGTGGCACTTCTGGATTCCCGCTGTCCCTGCAGGCTGCTCCGAGGCTGCTCCGGGCCGTTTCTCCTGCATGGTTCCTGGTCATGTGGCTTATTGTTTGAAGCAGGATTTAAACGCTGTAACTGTAAACCAGAGCTATCTGTTCATGCTCTCACTTTTAACTGAGGCGAAACACTCCGCAGCCAATTCAGAAATGCACAATGATCACTACTCTTCCTCTTTGATACTTGTAATGAAAACCCCCAATTAACATCAATAGCAATTCATAAGCTATTTATCCTGCCAAACACTCCCATATTCATTTAGGCATAATTACAGGAGCATTATAGGCACAAAATTTACTCAAATGTCTTTTCACAAGATGGAATTTATACAGAATCAAAGCTGATTAGCTGATGATCACTTTACCATCTAAACAAGCTGTTGTAACTTTTTAATATTTTGTTGTATTTTTACTGAAACCTATGTGTGTATTTTAAAGGTATTATGTCTCTGAGGTAGTGAAGTTCTATTCAAATATTCCTACAATTGTTGCTGTAGAGCTCTTTGGATATGATGAATAACACTTTCCATAAAAAATTCATTACTACACTTGCTGGATATTTAAAAAAAATATATATATATATAATGTTTCCTCTTTTTCCTCTGACACTAGCTGAACCTCCTTGTATCTGGTTGTAAATAGTGCGTAGCGTAGAGGGAGCTGTAGTCAGAAGGAGCTGGGGGGAACACAGTAACACCATTAGAGTCAGCGTAAGAAGGTTATGTTCAGGGTGTTCTCTCACTGGGAGGAGAACACAGACTCGCTGATTGCATCCGGGAATCTGGTCAGCAGCCAAAAACAACGGAAATGGGGGAAATGTGATTTTGATGATGTAATTTGTCTTACACTTTATTGTATTAGACACTAACACTGACCTACTGCATGTGTGACAAGGTGATTAGCAGGGGTGGTTAACAGGTTAGATGTTCCAACAAGCATATAGTAATGTGTTATTATCACACAGGCTCTCACATCAAGATTTAACTCCTCAATATATATTTTTCTCATTGGGTTGAGGGAACAAAATTATAACCTTTTGAAGTCATGTGTCATCTAAAATAATCAAATAATGTTTATCTAGTAGCGAACAAATTTTTGTCTTTGTGTCTGCTTTCTCTAAATACTAACCAAAATATCCAACTAAAGCGGATGAGATATCAAACCTGGCAATTACCCACGTTTATTTGAAATGCTGGCAGATGGTGCTATGAGCCCAACTGGTTATTCAACTGATTAAAGAAATAACTTGGGTAACATAAAAAAAGTATTTTTGCTATACATGACCTCATATGATTATCTACCCTGAAGATATTATTCCCTCCCATCTGTTTTAACAATACTTCATCAAAACATAAAACTGATGCAGAAACTCGTCTCACCAATTTACACCTGCCACCCTTGAACCCCCAATAAGAGAAATGAATCAAAGAAAGCCTGACATTCTGTGCACAGAGATGACAAGTGGCAAAATGAAGTTAATTCTCTCAAATAATGTGTCACCCTAATGGGACTTTGATCCTTGGCGAGCTTTTATCTGGGTGTAAAAATTCATTTTCACCTTCAGGAAGACTTCACTACACTTCACCAATGTGCAATAACATCAGAGAGCCACATGTGGAGACCAGGACAGTTTGTCAAAATTCCCTCCTGACGACCTTGAAAACTTTCGTTTTAAAAAGACTCAGTCCTGTATAGGTCCACCAAACAAAGACATTATACAAGGCGGTTTGCGTGCTTCATAAATGATACAAGGGACACTTTAAGACAGCAAACCAGCATAGGAGGCAAAACACTAAAAAGAATCTGCAGCACATTTGCCCCAGTGAACCTTTAAATGGTGGATGATCTAGTACTATATATGTGCTTTGGCCCCAAACTCATCAGCTCATTTCCCAAGAGAGCTGCATGGGAGCGATAGGGAAGAAGTCCAAGACAGAATTATACCAAGACACTGAGCTAACAACCAGCAAACAGCAAGATGGCCACCCGGGAGATTTGCCGTAACACAAGTCTTACAACTTCCTAGTTTCCTAGTATTCAGGGAGATTTGTAGCTGTTGGGAGGAAACCATGAAGAAAAAAATGAAGACTGAGAGAGAGACATGGGTTGTATCGTAAGAATATATATATATGCTGAATAGCAAACTAATAATTGCTTACCGTGCAGAGACAGTTTGAATTGCTGATAAAAGACATTTATAGTGCCTCTAATGAATATTTGTGTGGGGTTTCAATGGTGATTAGTTTTATTTGGATCACTGAGTTTGTGTAGCCTATCTATCCATATTTTGAAATCACTTAGGCTGGAACAAACTTCCATGATATGAAAAATAAATTGCTATTTAAAAAAAAGAAAAAAACTCACTCACACAATGTCAGATAGAAAGGTCAGCAATAGTTTTTCTTTACTTCTTTTAGGTTTTAACAGGTAAACCATATACAAAAGTTGGCCTACCCAATTTCAAAAAGCTCAGGTTGCAAGCAAAATAAGAAGGCTATAATGAGCTACTGTAGTGACCAACTTCATTTTTAGGAATGCAGTATATTTGATTAGCTTAAGCAATGTCAGTGCTAAATGTAGTTGCCAATGACCAGATTTTCAAAGTTAAAAACTGAGACACACCAGGTTGGGGTGGTTGGTAATAACAAACTTGTGAAAAGAGCATGTAATTATGAACATTATTAAGCACTAGGTACATTCTCAACTCACTTGTGAATCAGTATATAACATGAGAGACTTCTGTCATTGCAACTGAGTGCACTTTTGGTCTTCTGGTGATTTTCAAGCAGTTTTCTGTATTTGAACAAAAACATCTGACAATATATTACCCTTTTTACTGTTGGGGTCAAATGGGTCAAAAATAGGGACTACTGGGACATAGGACAAGGGGCTCAAAACACGGGGTAAATAGGGACGTCTGGTCACCTTATAGTCGCATTAAAACCCTTTTCCCTGATTGAAGAGAAAGAACAAGCAATTCAGACTTGCATAATGTCACGCTTAAAAAAGGGAATTAAAAGGGGAATTAAGCAGGAGAAGACACGGTCATTTTTCCTGGTCATTTTTCCTTAAGTCGTGTAAATAGATCTGACTGTAAAAACTCATTCTGCAGGTGGATGCGCGAATAAAAATGACATCATTGAAGTTCAATGACGGGACGTAGACACTAGAGGGCGCTTCGCATGAACAGCTGTGGGTGACGTAAATGACGTACACGGAAGTAGCTGAGTGGCTCGTGCAAATGCTAGTCATATGAGTATTCATTTTGTGGATAATAAGATTTAATGATTACGATGGTACGACAGCAGCAGCTCAGTTCATTATTTGTGAAAACGCTTTTGTGACCAGCAACAAGACGCTGACATCAAGTAAGTCGCGGATCATCTTTTATTGCTATGTTTTGATTATCGTTATGCTGCGAGTGAGTTAGCTAGTAGATTGTGATAGTGGACAATTAGGTTTACACATTATTACAAGTCTTTCTGTTCCTATTTCAGTGATATGGGTAAACACATATGTTTAATGTTTGCTGTGCATAAATATGTCCGCTATTCCTGATGATGCTTTTATATGGAACCATTCAGTCTTCAAAGCTGCCATAAGTGTCACATAAACTAGTCAGCTGATTGGCAACATGGTAGTAGTGACAAACTTAACTTGAATAAATTATAAGCGACTGTCCTAACTTTCCTTCATCTCTAGCTGACATTCGTGACTTATAGCGTTTTGCCTTTTTGTTAAGCAAAAGCTACATGAAGAATTGAAGAAGGAAATGAAATCTGTCCTCTGTGATTTGCAGTCTAGTGCTTATCTGATCAGCTCTTTTGAAATACAAACTGATGTGGTTGCCAGTATTTGAGGTTGTCAGTATTTGATGATTGTAGACCAGTGCTGTCATTATTAACATTTTATTTAGTTAACAAACATGTTTTGATTGGTGAATAGACCTTATTCTTAAAGATCAAGAAGAAGGTCATTTTATATTGATTTATTACTCTACTAAAATCAATGTATCAATGTTATAATGTCGGTTTCTAGATTTTGAAACTGCATAACAAAGCATAATAACCATCTCCTTCTGGTCTACCCAATTTTCCTGTACAAGTCAATGACAAATAGAGCTTTACTTACCCAAAGTAAATTACTTCATTAAGTGGCAATAGCAAAATCACTGCTCTCTTTTTTTGGTAGGATTTAAATACAACCTTTCTTTGAAGAATTCATTTACTCCTCGACCCCCTCCAATGTCATCTGGCTGCCCGCCCCAGTCTCCTGCTGTGGCAAAGACCGAAGTCTCCGTAGATGGGGAATGCCCTCTGCTTGCTGCCACGTTCGCCTACTGGGACAACATCCTTGGGCCCCGCGTACGCCACATATGGGCACCCAAGGGCAACCAAGTCATGTACCTCAGCGATGGAGAGGTGACTTTTTTAGCTAATCACACTCTAAATGGGGAGATCCTGCGCAGTGCCGAATGCGGTGCTGTGGATGTGAAGTTCTTTGTTCTGGCAGAGAAGGGCGTCATCATAGTGTCACTAATCTTTGATGGTGAACTAAAAGGAGACAAGAACACATGTGCCTTGTCTATCATCCTGCCTCAGACTGAGCTGGCCTTCTACCTGCCGCTGCATGCCATCTGTGTGGAGAGGCTCAAACACGTGATACGCCGGGGTCGCATTTGGATGCAAAAGGTAAACCGTTGTAAATCTCACTGTATCAGTATTGTGTTAACGTGAAGCATGCTCTCTTTTTGTTACTGTAAATCTAAATTAATTTGAAGCTTTTTTAAAAAGTGTGAGTACTCAACTTCTACATAGTTGAACTTTTGCCTATAAGAAAAAAAAATTCCAAACTCATTAACCATTGTGACCTGTTGGAAAACACTTCCTTATGTACTGTTGGTGTCCCTTGTTGTACATATAAATATAGTGTATAAAATATAATAAAAATATGATATAATATTTTAATCTTTTGCTTAAAAAACTACAAACACAATATTTCTATAGTCTTAACTACAAACAAATGGCCAATTTTCCAAATAAGATTTCGCATGAGCTGAAATGTTTTTCTATATTTCAGTCATGGGAATTAAGACTGGTAACAACATGAGTTATTAGATTTTTTTTGTTTAGGAGCACTGTTTAGTTTGCAGTGGGCCTTGTTAATCCCAATAAAATAATGAATTGACTAAGACATCATCAGCCGATCAATCGACTACGCGACTAGGCGCACAGCCCTAGAGATGATGTAAACCCTTTTAACTTAATTACATTTATCATCTTGGCTTTACTCTTAAGCATAATAGCAACATTGGCAGAATAATAAAGTTGCATTCCCTCAGCACAGAGGGGCTACCCGACTAATTACCTCCAAATGATCCAACCGAGGAAACTAGTGTGCATGTAACACTGTAATAATAAAAGCAGTCAAAGTGAAATGGCCGCATGTGGAGGAGACCTGCAGCCTTTTAAGATGGAGGGTCAGGTCAGCTCAGGTTGACAGCCCGTCTCTGTGTCCTCGTTTCAGTATCACATCTCTGTTTTGTTT
>KN475435.1:55003-66680 GCA_000787095.1 Periophthalmodon schlosseri | reverse complement strand
TGCAGTTAATATTTTACTAAACCTCAAAGTTTTATTTTTAGGGCTTGTGTGATTTTGATATGATATGAACCTTGAGGTTTTGTAGTAGTTAGGAAAAGCCAACTCTATTCTTTTAAGGATTAAAAAAGTTGTGGTTGTGAGTAGATCTTCAAACTCAGCACTACTGATATTGAAACATATACTGGCTAGTATTAATATAGCACAAAAATCTCTTATTTATGATTGTACTGCTTCCAGGGTTACAACATCATATCAGTGCTAGGCTTGGAAATCATCCCGATCATGGAGCTTCTGGCATCCATGAAGACACACAGTGTCCCAGATGACATTGATGTGAGTATAAGGAAACATATTTAGCACTACTGTCTCTTTGCACTGTTTCAGACTTCCGTGTATATGGCCCATATACAGGCACACATCAATAAGTTACAATCCCAGTTTAATAACACAAACATAGTTTTATTTACTTAGCTGACAAGTCTATTTTGAATGGGACTGTATAATATTCTGAAAAGGGACAATTGTTTCTGTAATTTGGTACATTTCATAATTATTGCTTATAGGTGCAATATGTAACTTTCCAGGGTCCGCCACCTGCTTGTGTCCATGGAGATGTGATAGTCTTTCCCTGAAAGGTTTAATGTAACTGTGGAACTATCTCCATGATAACAAGCCGGTGATCCTACAGGCCAAGTTATATGTCAGATCAGTGGAGAGATGAGCTTGCTCACACTAATAATGTGGTTTTTTTTGAGAAATAAAAGCACCTAAGTCAATATAAGCAAGACATATCCGGTTAATGCTATACTGTGAAACTTTCACGGAAAAACAATTACGGTAATCTCTTTGGAGACGCAGGTGGCAGACCCTTCTCCAGAAAAGTTGCATAGTCCTCATTTAATATCGATCCAATCAAATGACAACTTTCATAAATACACTTGGAACTAAAATATTTTTTGTGTATTGTGAGCTTATATAGCGCACTTTTTCTAGGCTACTGCACAAATTTACACAAATTTGCACAAAAGCATATTATTATCCCTTTAGCGTTTTAATTTAATTGAGATTAATAATACATTTCCTCCCTGGCTGTTGTGCAGATTAAAGACACAGTTCTTAATGACGACGACATTGGGGACAGCTGCCACGAGGATTTCCTGCACAAGTAAGTGCCGCAGTATAGGCAAATGGAGACAGATGATGAACACTGCCCATTTAACACCTATCAGGCCTGCAATGATAAATAATGGCTTTCCACTTAGCCGACTTTCCCCTGGAGAAAAGGGTGAAATCGCTTAGTGCCAAGAGCCGGTGAAAAGTACATTTTGACAATAAAGTGCCTAATCGCTCAAAGCAGCGCAGGGGAGCTTCAATGTCCTATGAAGATGACAAAGCATGTGTTAATCCCTGCCCACTCACCTGTGTCTTAAGGATAAAAAGTGGACAAAAGTTTGACAATGTCTTTTCATGGTTTAATCAAAATTGGATTAGCCTACAGTACTTTGCCCAGGAGTACATTTTATTTATTTTCAAACAAATAATTAATCCTATTGTAAATGCATTATTCTGGCAACGCTTCTGACATGATGATTAACCTTAAAATCTGTCATAAGAAATGTCTTGTTGCTCCTAATAGGCTCTTATTATTCTTGTCTTTATTTCTGTGTATCAGGGCCATTAGCTCTCATCTCCAGACGTGTGGCTGCTCAATAGTGGTTGGGAGCAATCCAGAAAAAGTAAATAAGGTAATTTTCATAATCGGGAGATTATTTATATGCACCTACTTTTTGCACCTAATCATCTAAATAATGTAGCTGCAGTACATATGATTTATGTATTTAGTTTCTAGTACTAAAGGGCTCCTTACCTGATGAGTAGGCTCCAAGAATGTAACCTTAAATGTGTTGTATTTACATTAGGCAAGGCAAAGCAGGTTTATTTGTATAGCACAATTCATACACAAAGTAATTCAAAGTGCTTTACAGAATAAGAAAGACATTAAAATCACAATATAACAAATCAAAACATAAAAAAATAATCATCGTAAAATTAACACTAAAAGAGTGAAAGGTTTTTATTATGCACTCTACAGTCATATGCACAGCTAAACAGAACTGTTTTGAGCCTGTATTTAAACATTGTCAACATCGAGACCTGTCTCACATCTTCAGGAAGACTGTTCCAGGTTTTAACTGCATATAACATTAGTATATTTACAAAACATAGAAAGAGGACATTGTATTTTTTGTTTCTGCAGATTGTCAGAACCCTGTGCCTCTTCCTGACCCCCTCTGAGAGGAAATGCTCACGCCTCTGCAAGTCTGACTCCTCGTTCAAATATGACACTGGTCTGTTTGTTCAAGGTTTGCTCAAGGTAGCTTACATTTTATTAGACAGAAGGGACTCCAGATTTCACCAATATAATACTCCTTTGCGTATTTTTTTCTTTCTTGTTTTTTGTCTTACTATTTTCATTGTTTCCTTCTTGCTGAAGTGTGGTAACCAGATTGGTTTTGGCATTTCAAGTTCTGTCATGTTTTATTGCAAATGAAATACACAAGGTAGTGATTATGCTTTTGCCTTTTTCCCTCCAGGACTCCACAGGCAGCTTTGTTTTGCCTTTCCGCCAGGTGCTGTACTCCCCATATCCCACTACACACATTGACGTTGACATCAACACGGTAAAGCAGATGCCACCGTGCCACGAGCACACGTATAACCAGAGGCGCTACATGCGCTCAGAGCTCAGTGCCCTGTGGAGGACCGACAGTGAGGACGACATACCCCCCGATACTGTGATCCACACTGACGAGACCTTCACACCTGACCTGTGAGGACCACGCTGGATCAGTGTTATTTTACTGAACCTTCAAGTCCTATTTATAACATGATATTTTCTGCTTTTAGAAATATATTTCAAGATGTCATGCACAAAGACACTTTGGTGAAGTCATTCATTGATGAGGTAAGTGTGCAACAGCTCTGTTAAAGCTACACTATGTTGAAGGGTCAAGAAAATTAGATTAAAAAATAATTACATTATGGTAAAGAAAGGAAAAATATGAATGTATAGTGATAATATGCACTCAATGGTAATGAGAGGTTATGACTCAGTTATCCTATTTGATTTTAAAACTATAATGTTGGATGCATGTGGGTTTCAAACTTGAATATAGAATTATGTCAAATATAATAATGTCAAATCAGATACTAAGGTTAGTATAAAGATTATGGAAGAATAAGTTTCAAAGTACCGGTAGTCATCTAGACTACGGCAAGTTTCAGGGTAAACTCCTCCCCTTAGGGCAATATACATTTTTGCTCCTTTCAGATTGATAAATCTGTTCCAAATGGTTAGCTGATATGTTTCAATTTCAAAAACACTGCCCAGATGACTACCTTTTGCTTTAAACTTTTTCTACCATGGACCGCGCCTGAACAAATGAGGGATTACATCGACAAGTTTCTGTAAAAAGACTATCTATAAAGACTGAATCAAGTCGGAATCAAAACTGCATCACCTTGATTAGTGCATTGCTAATGAACCTTATGTATTGGTTACTAAACACCATTTAACTTTCCAAATAACTGATGTAATCCAGAGCCAACACAACTCATTCTCGCAGGTCACTTGGCGTCATCTGTTTACATGGCCATTCTCCCCCGATGCTCTTTCAGGTTTTCTGTCGTGACTAGAGCAGTATGTTCCCTGCTCAAGGTTAGCACAGCGGTGGGGGAAGTCTGTTCTGTACACTGTATATTGCTGGTGTCGCTTCCTGCCGAGCCGTATCCAAGACGACTAACTGACGTCTTGTGTCACACCCAGGTGTTCATGCTGAAGCCAGGCCTGTCCCTGCGGAGCACCTATCTGGCCCAGTTCCTGCTGCTGCTCCACAGGAAAGCCCTCACACTGCTCAAGTACATCGAGGACGAAACGTAAGAGCCACCACTAACAACTCTTAAGTACTCATCACAAAACACTCTCTATGCTGTTGCCACACACTAGGACGCTATAACACATTTTTTCTTCCTCATATTGATGAATCAGTTTTCAATTAGATTTAGCTTTATAAAAAGAATTAAAATTGCTTTCAAAATAAATTTTCTGAATAACAACAATACAGACATATAATTTCACTTAACACTAATTTCTTCCTTCAAAGTCTGACTTCTGCTCCAAACCGCATCCTTTTATTGACAGAGGATTGGCTGTAGACCTCTCGATTTGAAAAGCTAATCATTGAAGATTAGAAATGACTGAATCTCGATTAAACTTTGATTAATTGCTCAGCCCTACCCCACACCACCCCCTTTTCTTACCAACACATTACAAAAAGAATGCTTCAAAGTCAAAACACCTAAGCTGATAATGCCTTCTGTTCCCTTGATAGTGTATGACTTTGTAGTGTTGTTGTGTGACCTCGCCTTGAAAGGGACGTCGCCGCTGGTCACTCCGTAGGACACAAGGCAGCCTGAGCTTTGTTGTTGATTCACTGCACAAAGCGCCACTCAACATGGGGCATGTCTGTGTTTTTCTGTATTTAGTAATGTAATCCCCAGGGCTTTGCTACACCAGGGGCCAGGGTACAATCAGCTCAGGGGGGCAAACTCTAAACATTGCAATAAACAGGGGCTGACAATCGAGGGTTCACTTGGAAAACAACCATGGACAAAAACATATGTCAAATGCTGCTACAATGTGGAATACCCTTGTGTCGAATCATTCACAGGCCAAAACAAAAACATGTTTTGGATGCGGGATTGTTATATCCAATGGAGAATAGAGACGTATAGACAGGCCTCTGTTTCCAAGACAGTGGCTAAATGAAGAAGAACAGCAGTGCGCTATGGGACAGCAGGGATTCAGGGCAGAACATGCATGTAAACCTCCAAGAGGGAGTGGAGTGAGGAATGATGCTCAAATCAAGATAGTGTGTATCAAAACAATGATGTTTGTTCAAAAAAATGGGCATCTGTTACACTAATCACGTTAAATTATTATTTTAGGTAACAACATGTATTACAGTGTCATGTTGTCCTATTGAAGAATATTAAATTAGAGTTACATTAGGTCTACTGAAAAAACAAAACAAACTGTATGCCTCTATGCAGCAAAATGTCTCTATGAAATTATGAAATTTCATCAGAATATGGCAGACTCCTCATCACCAAAGATGCAAAAATACAGTACACATAATTTTACTCTCCCTTTGAAGCTATTTTGATTTGTGCCAAATGCTGAGTGAATTTATAGAAACGTTTCCAAAAACCTCACTCTAAAGCGTGCCCAAATCTGTCCTTTCCTCCCTGGCCGCATGGTGACCTGGTCTTTCGTCCATCTGGGACACACTCTGTTCATTCTGTGCTTCCAAACAATGAACTGACCTTCCCACTCTGTTTTTTGAGATACTAGTTATTGTATTGATAAGAAAATTATTTGTATATGTTTAGGGGTAAATTAGGGGTATCGGTTTCCTTACTATAACTTTTGCTAAAACAAGTCAGATTTTAAATGCATATTAAAAAAAAACAACAAGATGAAAAAAAAAAAAACAGCAACATTTTATTACCTTTCTATGACCCAGAATTTGTTATGATTTATTTACCATTTATGTAAGCAACACAAATCAAAAAACACACAAAATATGATGCTGCATTTAATTGCTCAAACTGTTTTAAAAGTATAATAACACCTTCTATGTTTTATATTCAATATGCATTTCTCACCAACTGCTCTGGAAAACGTGACCATAGGTATTCTCCCACACTAGCAAAGCCATATTTTGTGAGCATCTTTCTTTCAACATATCACATAAGAAGACTACTTTTTATGTTTATTACAGCATGAAGTGCAAGGGCGAGCTACTTTACAGGTGCCCCGTCTAGGTTGTTCATGCTCCGTGGCAGTCTCTTGGAAGCATACATAATTCATTGTAGCATGGCGTCTTTGCACACAGCTGCAACGAAACAAGATTCAAATGTAAAATCCTCTGACCCTTTGTACTGAGTTACAAGTTATACTAAAGATACTCTTCCTTCTTTTCACAGGCAAAAAGGGAAGAAGCCATTCCGGTCTTTGCGTAATCTCAAAACTGACTTGGACCTAACTGTTGAAGGGGACTTGAACATTGTTATGGCCTTTGCTGAGAAGTTAAGAGCAGGACTTCACTCATTTGTTTTTGGGAAGCCATTTTACACAAGCATGCAAGAAAGAGATGCACTCATGAGCTTTTGACACACATTGGATGGTAAATGTATTTTGCTTGATCTCAATTTGTTTTTTAAAAGCATGCACATTGCATCATTGTCTAAACAAATACTAATTATGGTTGGCCTTTTATGTCTTCAGCAAGCATGAATTCTCTTATAGTGTTACTGCAAATACGAGCCAAATGATTTTATGTTGCCATGTCCTGCTGTTATGGCATTTTTATTTTTTTTTAGAAAAAAATAACTTATTTTAAGTTTAAATTATTTTTGTGCCTATGAATGTGTTATTTAAGTTGAAAGCATGTTTTAATATAAAAGTGCATTATAAAATTTGCCAAATAAATGTTTTTTTTAGCTGCCTTCGCAACAAATTTCATCTGGCCTTAAAATGATTTACATACAGCACCGCTTAACCTTACAACTGATGAAAACAAAAACGTTTTTCAAGAATTTTCTACCCACGATAGCCCTGGTTGAATCAGGTTTTTGTCTGTAGTTGACAGTCATTGTCATCATTATGTGTTTGCCCAGCTGTGTGTAAAATTGATCTGCTCTGATCCTGGCCCCTCCTCAAAGCTACAGCTCAGCTATTTACAGTTCAGATTAACCGGCTGCACAGCAAACATTGTACTGCATTTTATTTCCAGCATGTTCAATTGTGATGGAAGTATTGATTATGAAAAATGGAAATGGTGTTGTCATTCCAATGTGCCAAAATCAATTTTCACTATCTTCACAATAAAATATTTTGTGTTTTAATTTTTTTGGTACAAGAATGTTCCTAATTTGTCAGTACATGCATTGTCACACAATTTGTCAGTATAAGTAAATAAATAATGCAAAGTGATTCTGCATATATTACATCATGAAGCTTGAATCAGGGTGAAGTTTGCTCATGACTTTTCCACCAACGCTGGAATCATCTTAACAATTTCCAGCGAACTACTTTAATTTATTGAATAAACATCAATCGAGAAGGAGGTAACTGAGTGTCCCCTGAACAGGTATAAACACATATTTAAAACATTATTAATCAATTGCTATGTTTAAGAGAAAATCCATAACCATGGCTCTGCAACTACAATGGATTTATTGTTTAGTGTTAAATATCAGATTTAAGCCGTCAATATTAGCCGTATTAAAATAACATTACATAAATTGTACCATTTATAACGCAGTATCCTCATTATTTGCATACCAAATTTGTGAGGTAAGGATGTAATGACAATACTACGAAAACATTAACACTTATTGGTCGAGAGCCGTGTCACTCTTTAAGGCATCAGCTGTTGTTCACGCCTCTCTACGTTGATTGGCCAGTTTCTAAAGTAGAATGTTTCCTATTGGTTAATTTTGTGGCCGTTCGCATCAGAGCCGGAAGAGATGTCAGCTGGCCTTCTTCCAAGTAAATATTGAACAGAAGATGCTAGCAGCTCCAATGTCTCATATGACAAAAGGACTACTCCTGCGAAATCGGAGGAAAGATGAAACCACATGCTGTGTCGAAAAGAATAAGGTAATTTACCGTATTTGCGAAAGTGTTTACAGAAGTGGTTAAAAGAGAAGTTACAGGGTGCGGCCTGCTGTCATTAGCTCGCTAGCACTCTCTGCTAATAGTATGATATGTAGCGCTTAGCTTAATAACTACTGCACTACATAAGCTATAACGTCGCACACGAAGCAGCCTGGTGGTGGTTAGGATAAGCCGCTTTTAGCATCATACAATAACAAATAGCATACAATCATGATACTTTGAAGCTGCATTATTGTGGACATAGTGAGGACATTTCTTGAGAGTGGGGATTAACCTAGCTGAATAATAGGGGTTCTGGTCGTGTCTTGGCATTGTATTTGTTGTTTGTTAATTGTAAGTGAATGTTGGTCGAGTTAATTGTAAATGAGTTGCAATTACTGTGATATTACTACGCTATAAGTCGATCCATAACAACGCCACACATCAGGAGCCGGTGTGCCGGTATCCCAGGCAAATACGCAATTTGAGTCATATCATAGTGTTTTAATATGTTTCAAGGCTGTTTTTGTTTTTGTTGTTTGCTAATCCTTGCAAAAAACATAATTGTATCGCCTGCAATGCATTTTTGTTAGTAAGTAATTTACATGCTTTAATGTTTGGTTATTGATGTTGAATGTTCATAATTATTCCATGATTCTTTTGTGAACGTTACACCTGCACCTTTAGGCTTATTTACCGTGAAAGACAAAAGATGTGACAACATTCCAAAAGTTTCTGCTTATACCTTGGGCAATAGGTAGAGAACTTGCTTTTCATGTTAGAATGAATCACACGTGGAGGATTGAATTATATCACCGTTGAAGAAACATACTTGGTTCTATTTAATGTTGCTCATAATAGTCATGAAAGCAAGGTGAGGACCAGCCGTTGAAAGAAGTCAGCTCGCAACAACACCTACTTAAGAGTTGTCAGGGAGCGCTCACGTTTGCATACTGTACATACTTACACACTCATTTTCACATTTTTTCTTTCTTAATCTGGCAACATTTTAAGGGGATTGGAATAGGATTTCACTTTCTGTTCATTTGTATTTGAACATGTGACTTGAAGGTGTGGGTGGACAGCACCAGCTCCTGCTGCTGATATACAGTGTAATCCTTTTATAGTATCATAGTTTATTTTCACAACAATCTATTCACAACATAATTTATGTTTACGTAACTGTCCTTTACTGTATGTATATATTATTATCAATGTGCTCATTTTCAGATGTTACACTGAAAGTCCATAGCCATGGATGGGAACAACACATTTCCCAGCTTTGTGGATTTAGATAATTTTCTTACAAAACACAACTCCAACTTCATCTGGCTCCTCGTGGGTAAGTTCCCCATAAGCTCCTTGAGTCTAATAGAACCATGTCAACATGTCTTGTACATATCAGTATTGTGACACTGTTCTGTCTTGATTTACAGCCACTATTCTGTCCTGTGGATGGATTATTTATTTAACTTATTACAACTCCCGCAACATTGGCCTCATCCTCACCCTGATCATCAACAGGCTCTACAAAGATGGCTACATTCATATTGGTGCGTACAGAGAGTTTTGATGGACAGTACATTAACAAGCAGTCCAAGGCGTGAAGTTGTTACTTTTTTATGTGGCATCATTTACATGGAGTAGTTTAAAAAGCATTATAAATGCGCTACAAATGTGTCTATATGAATGTGTGGTGAAAAGTGCTTTTATGTAGAATAAGATTCCTTTACAGTGGCTTTACACTCCTGTGAGATACTGGACACCTTGATCTACTGGCCTTTAACAGAAAAGGAAGTGTTGGAGTAATGGCTCCGGCAGCATTAAAGTTTAAAATGTCAGACAGAGGTATAGTTAACACTACAAAGTGAACAGTAACCTGAGCGCCAGCTTATTTATTTTTAAACATTCTAAATGTAATGTCTTATGCCTTTATATTATATAGTACAATATTACATGTTACAAATGTAACATTACAACAATGCTTTAAAAACTTCAGCACTTTATTATTTATTTGGATGTTCGCCTGGAATATTTGTCTCAATCTTGTGACATCTTGTGACATTTATTTAGCTGATTCATTTTACTTTTGGCCCTGTACAACTAAAGGTTGACAGGGAAAAGGAAGTGTGGTAGAAAAGGAAACAAAGTTTCAAAAATGTGTAAAAACACAGCTGGATTACAAATAATTTGATGTTTTATCTGTAAACAATTTTATAATTTTTATTTTATTTTTCTTCAAATTTGCTCCCCAGGCTCCTTCTCTTTCTCTGTGCTGTCAGGGAAAGTCATGTTCAGAGATGTCTACTTCATCAACCCGGATATGTCAATCAGGTACTACATTTGAGCCAACTACTGTTTTGTTTTCCTAAATCCATTTTCAACATGTTTTGAATTTGCCCTTTTTAATAGGATACAAGATGGATTCCTTATATTCAAATGGTGGAAAATGTACAACCCAAAGCAAAAACAACATGGTAAGTCATTTAAGGTTATGTTGTGCTGGTTGGTTATGTTTTTTGAAAATCTTGTCTTACTAAAATGGGAAGTGATGCCCATGTTAATAATACATATTGGGGAAAAAGTTAAAAATAAAGCCAGACTTGTTGATGTTAATTTGAACCATTTGTGTCTCCTGTGCAAATGTTTTTTTGTTTCCAGATCCCAAAGCAGAAACCAGGCTCTATGTGACAGTAAATGGCTTTGAATTTCATGTCTACAATCGGACTGACCTTTACGCACGGCTTCAGAAGACCTTTGGCCTGGAACCGACACTAATTCCACCCAAAAAAGATGAAGACCAGGAACAGGAAGAGACCCTCGAAAGGTAAGATTCTGTACTTAAGTGTTTCTCAAACTGTTAAACATGTGCCATTGGTGGTACGTGGGCTGCCTCTGGTAGTACACAGGGCCCTCAGCAGTTTGAATTTTTGTTTTATTCAAAAACAAACCTATTAATGTTTTAGTCCTCCTTTGGGTTAATCATCATTCTCACTTATCCATTGTTTAGTCCAATTTCAGAGCAGATTTGGAAAGCCAAATATTATAGAGCATGTCACAGCAATTATTTTTTAATCCCTTCTATTCAAAATGCTAGAAAAGCTGTTTAATTACTTGTTTTGCTTGAAATAATATTAATTTTTATGGTTATATGATACAAAGCATATGTGTATCTACCTTGTAAGACGACCTGAATGTGGGTATGTTGACATACAGCATATAAGACTTAAAGTTGTTATTCATTCACAGTGTGAACATCAAAGCAGAGACTCCAGATCCATCGTCATCCTGGCGCTCCCTCATCCCAGTTATCAAAGTCAACATCAGCACTGTAAGGCCATAACTAACATCACGATAAGAACAATGACTCAGTATTATAGAAAATATTAAAGCAAAGTTCTAAAATATGCATCCTTTTGTTTTAGGGACATTTGGCTTTTGGAAATCACCACCTTCCCCAGACACTCTGTGTATATTTTGAAGATGCCTTTTTGACCTATGCCACCAAACCTCCATCCAGCCACCTCGACCAGTTCATGCACATCGTCAAAGGCTCACTGGAAAATGTCCGGGTCATGTTGGTTCCTAGCCCACGCTACCTGGGCCTGCAGAATGATGAGTACGACCACAACCAAACCTGTTTTGTTAGCATTTTAGTAGTCACTTAAATTGGCTCATTTTATATATACACTAAATGGTGATTTACTGCATAGTAATTAATTAATTAATGTGTATAATATTTGTAAAATGGTTTCCTCATCAGACCTCCAAGACTGATGGGTGAAGGCTTTGTGGTCATGCAATCCAATGATGTTGACATTTACTATTACCAAGATGAACCAGGTACAGAACACACAAATGTGGTTGAACCTTCTCTGCATATGCTCCATTGTATTGTATATCAAGTATTGTATAAAATGTGTGTTCTGTTTGTGTGTGTGTGTGTGTGTGTGT
>KN475435.1:0-52558 GCA_000787095.1 Periophthalmodon schlosseri | reverse complement strand
CAGGAATGCAGCATAGTTTTAGTGAAACCTATTATATAAACATAGTGACTAACTATTGCTCCATTATTCAAATTTGTCTTAAGATGACACAAGGCTTATTTTTCAGTTGAAAAGTTTGTATTTATGTCGATTAAACTTTCAGTTATGCAAAATGTTTATCATTCTCAGAAGAGATATTTGAAAGCCAGAGTTGGTGAGAAAGCGCTCTCTGTACACACTGTACATGGCATCTCCACATCAAGTTCATCTATTATGAATAGCTCTGTCCTGGAACATGTACACTACTTATGTAGGATAGAAGAGTCCCTGTACCCCTGGGAGGTTACGATCAAATTCTGTCTGGGCTAGTGCACATTGGCACTGAGGTGAAATCAGGCACAACCCATTTGCAGTCTTTTATCTCCACTCAATGTCCTTGTATTGAATGGTCCATAAAGCAAATGATGAAGTGGAAAATTCACTTAAAACCTCAGCAGACGGCCCTCTCACTGAACTGTTTTTTCTCCTTACAGAGCTGGCTGGGTGGACTGTTGGAGTGTACCCAACTTCTTACTCATCATTGACTATACCTGGCACCCTATTTATCCCCAGAAGGCTGATGAGCAACTCAAACAATCCTGTAAGCTCCTTTCCAACACTATTATACTGTTTTGTATCAGTGTAGTGTTAGAAAACACTAACTCATTTGTTACAGTTTCTGAGATGGAGGAGTCCATGCTGTCAGCACTGCGACCCCCAGAGCACTCGTCTGGACCCCACACCTCACAGCCTCGCCACACCTCTGCCACTGCCTCGAACGCCTACAGCCGCATGCCAACAGACCCCTCAGAGCTGCCCCCTGACAGGCTGCATGTGGAGATGGAAATGTCCCCTGACTCCCAAATCATTCTCTATGGCCCTCTGCTCCGAGCACTGCTCGCTATTAAGGTACCTTCATATTATATTACTTACTGTAGCAGCTACAGGAGTCCAGTGATTTAGTTTTTAACACTCCTCCCCCACTGTTTTCACAGGAGAACTATTTTGGAGAGGATGACATGTACACAGACTTTGAAGAGGCAGTGACCAGCCCTGTGTTGTCCACAGCCACCTCCTCAGGCCTGGGCTGGTCCCCTCTGGGGATGGAGGACAGTGAGCACAAAGACACAGCTGACATCCATCCGCTGGATCTGCGGCCCTGGGACATCACAGTGCTCATTAACCTCTACAAAGTGCACGGTCGACTGCCAATAGTAAGACTGATGAGCCAAGAGGAAAATGCCATTTAATACCAAAAATATTTAACATTGATTGAAATTACATTCAAAATTCAAAGTCAACATTGCTCTGCCTCTCACAGCATTGCAGCAGCGAGGGCCCTGAAGGCCCGTCAGGCTTCTTGGAGCGGCTTTGTTTTGAGATGAAGAAGGGCTATAAGGAGACCATGCTACAGCTGCTTCTGTCTCCCATTCACATCTTTGTTAGTGATAACTACCAGGTAGTAAGCACTATGTATCTCATTTTTATCTTGGCAGTAACAAGCATCAGAAATGCACTTACTTACATGTGCTTTTGTACAACCACTTCCTATAGCGAATAACGATAATACAGTAGATGCCACATGAAATTATAGTGCCGTTATTCCAGGCCAGTTGAACTTTGAGTAAAGCCAGCGGTCAGTGTTGCATAATGGAAAACATGTAGCACACATGTAGCCACATAGAGTGAGCACAGATTTCTTAGAATGCAGACATTCTATTAAATTCTGTTGCTGAATAATGTGCCTCAAAGCCTGCTCATCACATCTCCAAAGTTACCTCCATTATGTACAAATGTATGGTGTTACTTGCACATGATTGTTTTAAATGTGTCCCACTCTTTTATCCACAGAGGCCCACGGCGGATGGGGTGCTGAGAGATGGACACTTGAGTCTGTCAGGGATGCAGATGCGAGCACATGCCATGTTCTCTGCTCAGGGCCTTCCTTTGGGCAGTGACACATTGGAGTACGCCTGGCTCATCGACATGCAGGCAGGAGGCCTCACAGGCAGGATCTCTGTTCCACAGGTTATTATTGCTTCAAACACTACGTTTCAGGTTCAAAAATGACTTTTTTGTTCAATCGTCTAATGATTTGCATAATAACTTTGTCACTAGCTGGCCAGTATGGTAGAGTGGGGTGAGACTTTTATTTTCCATGTGATGTCTCGGGAATTCCAACTAGAGCAACCCAAACCCACTGTCATCTGCCAGCATGGTGTAGACCGTCGCACCTGTGACGCTAAGGTATAAACAAGATACACAATGGGCAATGCTGCCATTACTTGGAGCTTACAGTTTGTATGCACTGTTTCATGTTTGCTTCTGCTAATATGAGAAATGTTTCAGATGTGAAGCTAGCTGTGTGTTTGAACCCGGCTTTAGAAGTTGCTCATTATAGCCAAAGGCACTTTTCACTTGGCTCAGTGTTGGTCCAGCAGCAGATAATGAAGGAAGGCCAATGCAGACATCTCTCTAATGATCTGTTATGTTCAGATACAAAATGATTTCTATTCAGCTATTGACTTTTGTTTTATATAACATCAAACTTTTTAAGTATTTGACAGTTTAGACAATTTAAATTCAGTATTTTGCAGGTGACTTTACGTGACTCTATGTTCCTCCATGAGTCCATCATGTCACTCATGAAATATGTTGTTGTTTAGCTGACCTGCATGCCTGGTCACTGCCGCACATCAGAGGAGCTCAAGTACACTATGACCCGACTTGCAATGGATGGAATTGACCTCTTCATTGTTGAGCATGGATGTGCTGCCAACATTAAGGTATAGAGTAGAAAAGCAATAGGGATTTTATCTGCTTTTCAAATTGATGTACTCCAATATATTTTTATTATGATTTATTTTGTCTAGACTGGCACTGTTCGGGTGGCAAATTGCAACCTACATAACCAGGCAGTCGGAGAGGGCATCAGTGCGGTGGTACAGGACGTTAATATCCGGCAGTACATTGAGCAGCAGCAGCAGTACTGTGAAGCCTCCAGACTGCAGCCTGCCGGTCAGAGCCAAGGTCCTGGGCAGCCACCAGGTCTGGGTCAGCCCCCTCTGCTGCGACGCTCTGTTTGGCTGGAGGCGGGTTCAGTCAACCTGAACCTCATTACAGCAGACATCGCCCTGGCTGCTGACCACCCAGCCAAATGTGAAGTCCAGAGGCACTTTTTGGAGCTACACGATACACAGACCAAAAGGTGGACATACATACTGTCATCAGTTATCTGCGTCTCAGTGCACTTGTCACATTGTGAGTGCATGTGAGGCTATAATGTCTCCATGTAACAGCTTAGGGCCTGTGCTCAGAGAGGCATGTTAACTGCTTACTGAACTGAAGAACAGCATGACATGGCATGGCTTTTTATGTCATATTGCCTGGCAGACAAAAATATTGCACAGGCTATTAGAATGTCCATTAATTCTTCCCTTGGTTTTACTTTCCAGGCTCTGGTTTCTGTGGCCAGAAGATGCTAGCGTTCGTAACAAACGTGGCAGAAATCGCTGTGGCTGTCTTGGAGGCTGCCGGTTCTTTGGAGGCACCAACATGGGTCTGGACTTTTTCAGGCTTGAGGAGCTCACGCCCTCCTCCTCCTCTGCATTCTCCTCCTCCAGCACTGAGACAGACATGTCCTATGGACAGTCCCTCCTGCAACCTGCAGAGTGGATCATTACCAAGGAAACCCCCAAAGTGGATGGTATACTTTTTTGAGCAGATTTTTTTTCTTGTTAATTCAACATTATAGCCCTAATATAATTTGTTTTTTAGGGAGGGTTGTAGGACTAAAGACAGAGACACACTCTCCTTGTATCCCTCCTGAGGTGCCAGAGAGAAGATGTCAACAACACCTGAATCTGCAGGTGCCTCAGCGTTCCCACAGCTCTGCCTCATCTTCAGAAGAGAACAGCTCTTCTAGTGCTGCACTGCCCCTTTTGGCTGGAGAAAGAGACACCCCCTCTCCCAGCATAGAGGAACGCATGTTTACCATAAACAGCAAAAGCCCTGCTGAGTGAGTACTACAACTTTGTCATAAGTCTTATTACAATATTATTATGGAATATACATGAAACTGACACCAAATATCATTATTCTGTACAGGACCCTTGGAGAGCTACCAGAGGTCTCACCGGTGTCTCCCAGTAACTCTCAGGATCGCTCCTCTGTTCGTTCGCCTCTGTGCTCCCCTCTCAAGCGGCAGTCGTCAGTGCATTCGGGTCGCCTGGGCAGCACAAAGAGTCTCTCGGCTGCCGTCTTCACAGATAAACCTCCTGTGGTTTTGGCTGGAGGTGTCCAGTTCAACAGTGAAGTGTCCCGCAGTGATGAGAATGTTCTGGATTCGCCTCGTCAGCGGAGGAGTTATGGCTCTTTTCCCTTCACACCATCAGCCGACTCTAACACCTTCCATCAGTATCGTTCTGCAGACTCCAGCATGTCTGTGGCTGACAGTGAAGCCTACTTCTCAGCTGCGGAGGATTTTGAGCCAATCAGCAGTGCAGACGAGGGGCCGGGTACTTACCCCGGACGCAAGAAGAAGAGGAGGCAGCCTCAGCCCCCACCACCATACTACATGGAGAGCTACAGGTCAGTGCTGCCTCCTACATTTTGTTCTATAAAGTCTAGTACTGGCGGCACTGTGGTAGAGAAGACGTCTTAATAAAAAAAACAAAAAAAAACAAAACATTAAATTAAACATTATGCAAATATGCCAGTGCTAATTATATAGCTTTATTGGTTTCTACATGTTGCTAATATGATGACACCAATATATCCTTTTTTCATCCTTTTACTATTACATTTTTAACCTTGTAATTTGATCACTGTCTATTAGATATTGTTTTATAACGACTTGAGGAATAGAAACACACAAGATTCAGAAATACCCACTACTGACAGCAGCTCTGTGGGGGTTGTGTTGTGAAAATTCTTCATAAAACAAAGCAGAATCAATGAGGAGAAATGGATCAGTGTGATGATTTCATATAACACATTTAGCAATTCATTGTGCAAACCATCTTGGCTGTGAGCCAGACACGTTGAGGCTTTCATTTATTAGATTGATTCAATCATGGAGGCTGGCTATGATGTAAATGGCTTGTACCGAATGAGATGTTTGATCCATGAGAAGGCACTTGCTGATGTGTTGTGCAAATTGGATTTTGGTCTTGCTCCGTAACTACCTTGTCATTTTTCTATTAATTTAAATGTTGTTATTGATTTCTCCATATTTTATGATTGATATGGCCTTCAAATGAATGGGAATAATATTCTTAGGCTCACGTAGGATTTAAATAAATTCAAAACTATTGCAGTAGTAACAGCAGTAGATTCTAAAATCACAATTGCCTTATAAAAATGAGCTATAACTAGTAAGGCTTTGAATCATAGTGACTGTAATTTTTCTTTTCTTCAGTCGAACGTCCATATACCACAGTGTGGAAGGGCCTCTCACCTATGTTCTCAATGGGGAGCTGATCACTGAGCCACGTCCACTGCCCTTACCTCCAACACTGCCTCCCTTGCCCCCTCATCCCCTCCCGAGCCATATGTCCCAGGCCTCTTTTGTCTCCGCTCTGGCCATGGAGGAGGAGAGCTCTGTGGAGGCTGAGAAGACTGCTGAAACTGGCCCTGTCACTCGCCAACCCCATGTTATGGCATGCTACCAAAGCTACCTCGCCCAGTACCAGGTAAAGCTCTATCTGACTCTCAAGAAGACGCTCTACTACTATATTTGAGCTGTGCTTTTGTGCATGTTTGTGTAGGTGTCTAATTGGTCTGTCAAGCAGCCGACAAACAAGAGAACATCTAAATCTTCACTCCATCGTCCCTTAGACCTGGATACACCCACCAGTGAAGAAAGTTCTGGATCTTTTGACCAGCTCTCTGTTCCTTGTTTTAAGGTATACTGTACATGTTGATTAATGTATATATTGGAAGTATCTTACTATATCAAAATATATGAAAATTAACAAGAAATCTGTGAATTAATTTGTGCTGCAATCTGAAGATTGAACAATGAACTTTTTGAGTAATAAAGATTGATTTTGAACGATTTCAGGTCATTAAGCAGGGCCTTTCCGCCAGCTCACTATTAGACAGAGGAGTTCAACTGATGGGCGATAACAACAGGTATTTAATCAGTCTGTTCTTTTTATGTATTAACTAGAGCTGGGCAGCGATAAAAATATTTAATTGCGATTGAGCGCATGCTTAAATTGCGATTAATCACAATTAATGTTGCCCGTGAAGGTCAAAAAACAATATAATAAGGGTTCTTTAGCTCCTAAATAGCTGTTTATTTTACCATTAAGACCTAAATACACTGTAGTATTCACCCAGTGCTTTGCTGATTTGACTTGGATATGTTTTTCAATGTATCTGGGAAGTTATTTAAAAATGATATCCAAATAATATCAAAAAGCTCAGTACTAGCCTGTTTTATTATTTTTATGTTATTTAACCTTTTGAAGCTGAAACATTTTTTTATATCAAAAAGCTTCTATTTCTGTGGCTCTTCTGTGTAGTCTGCCACCTTCTGTTAGGCTCATAGTGAGCAGAAAGAAGCCTCAGAGTCCTGATTTCGTCTTGCTTAGGTCTGGATTCAGATTTGGTAAACAGTCTTCCTACTTAGTCTTTGTTTTGTCTTGGTTCAGTTCTGGTGTAGTCCAAGTTCAAACCTCACTAAACACATGAGAAGTGAATATCTCTGTAGTTTTCAAAATAAGCATGATTGACACATGCGGTAAACTCCACACATTGCTGCTGATTGATTGCTAATCCTCTGTGCGCATATTTAATCATGTATTTAGCGTCACTCTAGGTTTGAAGACTTTAGACTGACTTTTTTTGGATAGTTTAAAAACTCAGACAGAGCTCTCTGTACAGCGAGGCTCTCTTCCTCATCTCAGTGTGCAAACACAGCCCCCTTGTGTGTGTATGTGTTAACGTGTTAACGTGCTCAGCCCTGTTAACGTTTTGTTTGTTTTTGTTTTGTGTCACTATTATAGTATATATTCTTTTTGTAGTACACCATATACTCCTCTGGATAAACGGGCCATGGAGAACACAGATGAGGACACAATGACTGATGACTGGACTCTTGAGCAGCCTCTGGCCCAGACCAGGACCACTGCCATTGTGGAGGTGAAAGGAGCCATCAATGTGGTGCTCACACCACTTGTGGCAGAGTCTCTGGACAGGTAGCAGTCATTTTATATACTCAAGTTAATTTTAAATTGCATACCAACATTTTCAAATAAATGCACTTGAAATATGACCATATTGTTGTGTTTCAGGTACATTGAGGCCATGGTTCATTTTGCCAGTATCCGACATCCTGCAGCGATACTAGACGACCTGCATGGCAAAGTTTTAAATGAGGCATATCAGATAAGCAAGTCCACTGTCACAGAGTCTGTAAGTACACTTTAGTCAACAATCATACTTCTATGAAAGCTTCTTGTAACTCTATATGAAACAAACAAACATCAAATATAAGATGAAGTTTACATCAAGCTTCTTTACAATCTTATCGTACTTCAATTATTCTCACAAATCAAGTCAATTATTTCATAAAAAGTGAGTTGAATGAAACTGGTGCTTCATCGTTGTCCAATCTGTTTCACCTCACAGAGCCAAACGGGGAAGCAGGAGCATAAGCTGTCCAAGAGCGAGGCCGTGAACCCTAGCTCCCTGAGCGTTCCCCAAGGCCAGACTGATCTGTCAGTCAAACCAGATAATGTGAAAATCAAGGGCCTCCAGGCCAACGTCTCCATCCCTAAGGTACGACCTTTGACCCAGACTAATGAAAGGCTATGAAGGTTCCACAAAATGTGATCTGAAGCAGAATGCTCCAAGTGAAATCATCCTTATGCTTTAAATATGCTCTTAAAAGCCTTTGACTGTGCACATTCTTGAAGCATCACATAAAATGTATATATTAATTTGAATTCAGATTTTGGATTTGTCTAAAAATATTTATCCTCCATCTAGGTAAACCTTTGCCTTCTTCAAGCTTCTGTTGAAGAAGGGTCTCCATCCTGTTCCAGTAAAAGTGTCACACATGTGTCACTTGTGGCACTGTGTTTTGATCGGATTGCCACCCAGTTCAGAATGAACAGGTACATTTTTTTTGTTATTTATTTATTTATTAAAATTGTTTATTACTTGTTAGTCATTACAGAATTCTTGATTGTTTAACAAGATTACCTACTACAAAAATTGTCTGGTTTCAGAGGGATTGTGGAAGAGACCCCAAACACAACAGAACATGGGCGACCCTCAGTCATGTTAGAGAAGTACGCCTCAGCCACGAAGATGCAGCCACAGTCTTCGGGCTCACTGCGATCAAATGCAGGGATTGAGAAAGGCAAAGAGATTGCTGCTCGACTCAACATCCATCGCATTCACAGTCAGCTCCGAGGCCTTGACTCGACAGG
This sequence comes from Periophthalmodon schlosseri, assembly GCA_000787095.1. Classification (NCBI taxonomy): domain Eukaryota; kingdom Metazoa; phylum Chordata; class Actinopteri; order Gobiiformes; family Gobiidae; genus Periophthalmodon; species Periophthalmodon schlosseri. The sequence continues at coordinate 44,096 of KN475435.1, read as the reverse complement.
TCAGGGTGAACTCTGGCTATTCCCCATTTGAAACTTATTTTACGCTTATTTTTTCTATCTCTCTGTAGACATTGGTACCTGTGCCATTACTGCAATTCCTTTTGAGAAATCCAAAGTGCTCTTTGGCCTGGAGGAAATGGAGGAGTTTTCAGTGGTGGATGAGACTGATGCTCAGGGCACAGGAGGTGACCTGGGTCGCTCCATGTCTTCACTGGAGAAATGGGGATGGATTATGTTTGAATGTGGTATTGAGAATCTTACAGTCAAAGGTAAAACATCAATTTTTTTTTTTTTTTTTTTTACCAGCATCAATTTTGGAAATGTGAGGGTGGAAAATAACTATATATGAAAACTTTTGCCTTTTTTAGGTGGTCGACAATCAGGTGCCATCCTTTACAATGCATTTGGTGTGATGGGCCCCACAGACACAGGAGGGAAAACGGGAACGTCAAAGTCTAATGGATCCACAGGTTCACAGACAGGCAGCGGTTACAGCACAGATGTTTCAGATGACAACCTGCCACATGACCCCCTCAGCCCACCCTCTGATGCCAATGAACACTCCGACTCCGATGACCAGGTGAGGAGCCCTAATTACAAAAAAAACCACACACACACACAGACTGTTACTAGACAATTTTTCCTGACTTGCGCTTGTAGGATGAAGGCGTTGAATCAGACGACCTCAAGAAAGACCTACCCCTCATGCCCCCGCCTCCTGACTCCAGCAGCATGAAACTGACCATCCGAGAAATCTGGTTCAGTTTCGCTGCTCCAACAAATGTGCGCTCACCTTCACAAGCTATTTCAAGGTACAGGATCATTACAGAGCTGTGCGTGACTTGAAAGTAGTACACCTCTGTCTAATTAGTTTGTGTACTACTTTTCAGGCAGCTCAATCTGCTTAGCACAGCAACACCTGCCATTGGTGCCTGGTTGGTTCCCATTGACCAGCTCAAGTCCTCCCTACGCAAACTGGACATGGAAGGCACACTACGAATCTGTGCAGTCATGGGTTGCATAATGACCGAAGCTTTAGAGGTTAGAAAACTCACCAACAAGCCCTTGATTTTTATTATACTTGTTATAACCGTATGTAATATTTATACTAACAGAAAAAGAGTATTCACATTCCAATCCGGAGCAAATACAACAGGGTTACCAAGAGAGCTCGGTATCTGCACGAGAATCCCTCATGTATGCTGTGTAACATCTTGCATCGCTATCTGCAGCAAGCAGACTATTCCATTATTGAGGAGGCTACCATGGTAAGTGCATAACATATTGAGGCTAAACTCTGGCAGATGAGTAGCGGATTGAGTAGACCAAATTGTAGAAAGTATTGTTATTTTTAGCATAACAATAATAATAAAGTAAAAGTCTGAAGTCTAGAAGAAAAAGTGTGATAAAATAAAGATGCACTTCTCACATTGTAAAGCACTGATAATATTTTTAACTGTCTAACACTGCAAATAAGTTTAAGTAGGCTAAATGTAACTGAGTAAATAAATCCATTACTATGCACTGACTCATATCCTATTCAGTTGGTTTCTCTTTTATTTCAGAATGATGGTGTTCCAGCATTAGTGACTCTAAAGAAGGGTCTTGTGGCATTGGCAAGGCAATGGATGAAATTTATTGTGGTGACTCAGGGTTTCAAAGCCATTGGTCTGATGAGGCCTAACCAGCTTGCCAAGCCAAAAGAACCTCAGCCAACCCTGGTGGAAACAGTCATGGGCCTGGACAATGGCGCCGCCCTGCAGAGTGACACCAGTGCTGATGGAGCCGAGTTTGAATTTGATGCAGGTGGGAGTATAGAGCTTTCAAAGGGCTGGAAATTGTTTGGTGTACCTCACCTCTGTTTGTCAGTGTTTACACAGACATAAAAGAACAACGTTTGTTGTTTGTCAGCAGATAGTATATTGAGGAAAGAATATTTGACTTAAAGTAGTTTTGGCATTCTTCTCAGAGTTTGATTTAATATTCTTTTGTGAAGCCACAGTGAGTGAACACACCATGTTGCTGGATGGATTGTGCAGCCGCCCGCCGCCTAAGGAAGCAAACACTGGTCCTGTCAGCGGAGTGGAAATCATGAGGAAGCTCTCCAAGTCCCACACACACAACGACTCCGGTCTCAGAATAAAGGTATACAGATTTTTGTGTAGTCAGTGTCCAAACAGCTTTGTATTAATTTTCAAAAGAAACTCAGAAATATATCATGGTACAATATTTAGCTGTGAATGGAAAGTATAAGATCCAGAATGAAAACATCTGGGGGACAACTTTTGTTAATGAGATAATGTTTGCTGAGTTTGATGACACATCTCTGTCAGTCAGCCCCAGGGAGGCTGTGGCTGTAGTTGTGGCTTATCTGCTGTGTGGAATGAATGAATAATGCAGTAAAAAGCAGGAGTTTATAAGGTGTGATTCATAATTGTATTAACAGATGACACTGCGTTAAATGGCCATATTTACGTTTTTTGAGTTTTAAGTCTTGTGATTTATCATACTTCACAGGGTTCACATCCATACCAGTCGCTCAGTTACACCAGCGGCGACACGGCAGCAGACTCCCCGGCCCATGTGAGTCGAGGGGGCTTACCGGCCAAGGACAGCCCCAGGAAAGAGAGTCTCCTGAGCAATCTGACAGGCAGTTTTCGAAGCCTTCACAACTTGCTGGAGGGCACACCACAGAGGAACGAACCGTCTACTGCAGCGGCCGCCAAGACCAGCTCCCTCACTCGCACAGGTATTCACATTCACAAAGAGCCTAAGCATTTAAGGCAATTTATACAGATGCATTTGTACTGGCATTTCAAATAGTCCTTATGTAATGCGTTTGTGGCATTTCAGGGAACAGCCTTGGGACAGACATGCTGACAGAACATCCTCTGCTGTCGGCGCCCTCTTCTGTAAGTTTTTATAACTGGATGTCCAACGCAGTGGGCGGCAGGACTGGAGGTATCACCCAGGACTCACCAGCCACCCGCTCCCAGCACAACAGTTTACAAACAGGTCAGAAACCATGTCATTTGATTCACTGAAATGTTTACTCTATGTTAATATATTTTACTTTCAAATGTTCTACAAGACTCCCCGGAATATCTATCCGTGGATAGCTATTACCAATATGAACTACTACCAGCAGTTAACAGCCCAGAAGGAGGTCAGGGATTATTGTGTTGTCCTTGTGAAATAATCAGGAAATCTAGTGTTTTCAGTCTCCCTTAGTAAAATAGCTACACTGTTTTTATCCTTGTAGGAACATATTTTTTGTATGGAAATCAAAATGTGTAAAGTAGACGATGGCTAAGTGTTGTCATGTGTTAATCTTAGTACATACAATTCCTAATCAGACAATCCAATGCAAAATAATTCCTCGTCTTATAATTAAGGCTCTTAGAGTACATTTACCATTTACACAAATCTCATTGATATTTTAGGGGGGACCTGTAATCTACCCACCATCCCTTCTGCGTCAGACTTCAACACAGTTTTGTCCAGTGACCAAAACACTTTGGATGGTACGCAGTCACAGCATTCCCAGCACAGCACCAGCCAAGATGACATCGATGACATTGAGGAGGGCAACCTGTGCCCAGCAGCTGTACAATTGGCTGATGCCCAGGTATATATAAGTCAATTACTGATCAAACTACTGTCACTACTATACTATAACTATGTTTATGTTTCATAGGTTGTTTTCAAACCCCTGCTAAACTACACTGGCATACAGGCCCAGGATGCTACCCCTTTAAGTTATAAAATGTATTTTGGAGAGCATTTGTCTTTTTCTGGGAACCTTGAATGTCTCCGAGCAGATATTGTTGATTCTGACACGTCTAAAGAACGCAAGAGCAAAAGATCCAGAAGGTACAAAATCAAACTCTTTTTCTCTTCTGTTTTATCACCATAATCTTCCTCTTGGTATCTTTAAGCACTATCATATCTCATCTTCTATTCTAAAGACAAGGCATGGTCAACCTCCCGCCTCTGGAGTTCAAACCAGCTTTGTTGATTGAGACGTTCAGCCTGAACGCGGTTGTTATGGAGAAGTCCACCAGTGCTCCACAGGGTCCCACTGCCGCTCCCCTGTCCTTCCACGATCTGAATCGACGTCACTACAATACGTTCCACTGTGACTTCACCACTGCCTGCCAGGCCATCAGCCAGAGAGTTGACATGGCCCTAGTGCGCCTCATCCACCAGTTCAGCACCATGATCGACGACATCAAAGCCACGCAGACTGACATAAAGCTGAGTCGGTACACTGCAGGCTCAGCTTCTCCAACACCCACCTTCAAGGCCCGCCCTTACCGCCATTTTAGGTCATCTGACTTCAGCCGCAGCTCAAGGGGCAGCATCAACGGAGGGGGTCGGAGCGCCACACAGACGTTAAAGAAAAGGGGAGCGGCAGGTGCTGGGGCAGGAGGAGCAGGCATGAGCGGAGGTCTGCCCCCAAATGGACCTTCGTCAGGAATGGACACGCTGGGCAGAAGAGAACCAAGAGGTCGGACTTCTCTGGGGCGTTCAGAGAGACGCACTTCTAAGGTAATTAACGTATTGATTTATCTCTCATTAGAAATTCAGATGTATAGCCCTTTGTTTAACTACATTTTTACACAACATAGCTCTGAAGACTATAAAAACTGTGTAAACTATAACACTTTTTTTGTTGGGTTTTACTCATCCAGTCACTCTTTTATCATTATTTGATTAATATTAAGAGAAAAAAGTTATATAATTTTCTAATAGTTAGTTCTAATAATTAGAACTTCAAAATGTTCTAATTTGAGGCTCCTACCTTATGGAGTTAGCAGAAAAATTGCTGCCAGTAGGTGGTGCCAACAGATTACAATAATTACATGGTGGTCATTTCCTTCAAATATGTTTTTACATGTCAAGCAAAGAATATAGTAAAAAAATCTCGATCCTGTGTTATGATTGCAGGTGTCTCGAAAGGGTTCTCGTGACGTGGCGGACCACATGGCGATCCAGATGGATGACTCTGACTCCATCACGGTGTCGGAGCAGAGTGAGCCATCAGCCGAATGTTGGCAGAACATGTACAAGCTGTTAAACTTCTATTCCCTCATCTCTGATCCAACTGGCATCTTAGAGAAAAACTCCCCAGAGAACTGCCTTACAGGTTTGGCATGGCAGCAGTACATTATCACCCCTCTTTAGTTTTAGGGAAATGATGATGAAAACTTTTATGTGTTTTATAGAAAATGGCCACAGAGCTTCGGAGTCGTTTTGTAAAGTGATTTTTGAAAATGAGCAGCAGGAGCCCACCACACCTAACAAGCCGTCAGGAAGGAGGAGGAGTCTGGTGAGCTCAGAGCCGCAGCACGTCACCCTCATTGTGTTCGGGATAGGCATGGTCAACAGGACCCACCTAGAGGCTGATATAGGAGGACTGACCATGGAGGCGGAGCTCAAGAAGATCCATGGAAGTTTTACACTGAAGGAAAAGATGAAAGGTACATTGTAGTGCTAATAGTTTACTCATGTTTATTCATGAACAAAAATAATGGATCAGCCTTCTCTACTGTAGATGTGTAATGATTAAGGATGCCTTTTTTCATCCTAGATATCCTGCACCAGAAAATGACTGAGACCTGTGCATCAGCTCACATAGGAGGAGTTAACATAGTTCTATTGGAGGGCATTACACCAGACATTCAGTATGTGGAGTCTAATTTCTTATTTAATCAATACATTTCAGTTCAGTACAAACAGTATTTAATAGTAGGTATTTTATGCTCATTTTGGTTTGGACAACATTTGCTTTCTAAGTGACTATAGAATGTAGTTTCTTTTTTACTGCTGTAGTGTATAGCACTCTTCCACTAATGTAAAAGAAATCTTCAATATTGCCTTCACCCTTTTCTTATTTTGCCTTTTGCAGAAGATACAAGGTGAAGTGTTCGTCTCAAGTGTTTTTACAATTACAAAGCCTGTTCCAGCTTGGCAAGCAATTTCCCTAAAACACAAAAACCCTAATCAAGTTACTAGCCCGGCAGTCATGCATCCTGGAAAGGCTATGAATTTGTGTTCTTGCTAAGCATCAAAGTTAGATGTTCAAAAACACTTCAGGTCATTTCAGGCCTCTCTAGCAATACAACTTCTTACGCTGATGTTTGGAGCCCCCCTTTGGTCATATGTGAATTGGGGAAATGCGACTAAGCTACAGCTTTCCTTATTAGCACTGTCTCACACTTCCCTCTTCTCTTCTCTTTTACTATTTTGCTTTCTCTGCCTTCTATGCGTAGACTGGAGGATTTTCCAACATCTCCCACCAGCACAGCTAAACAGGAGTTTCTGTATGTTGTTGTTAAATGTAAAGATTAGGCTTCATTTGTGAATCTACTCCTGCCCTTACTGTACACCATCATGTGTCACCACATCTCATCTGGAATCACTGTGTTGTTTTTTTTGTTGTTTTATTACAACAATTAAAACTGATCATTCGAAGTGCCAAAATATCACTACTGATGACGATATTTTAAGCCTAATAATTCAAAATCTCAATCTCTTATTTCTTAAACCTAAGTACAAGAAGGTAAAGTATAGTACTTGTCTTGCTGGTCATATTCCTAACGTCATACAGAAATCACTCTCAATTCATTGCCATTGTCAATCCTGGTCATATGAACGCTTTCCTGAAGGTGCATGGCATTTGAATGGTTCAGTTCTCTTGTCAAAAAAGTGTAAAAATGGTGGATTTTCTTCACCCTATAATTTATTTATTTATTATATTTTGTTTTGTCTTTTTCAGAACGGTGGTAAAATGTAACATTGCCAAGTCTCAAGCCCTGTATAGTGCGCAGCGGGGACTGAAGACCAATAATGCTGCTGTTTTCAAAGTGGGGGCAATCATGATCAATATCCCCCAGCATCCAGCTACTTTGCACAGCATGATGGTCCGCAGCTCCCACCAGCTCTCCAAACAAATCTCAGACCTCATTCGCCAGCCCTCCAATGTGTATGTGCAGATATTTTTCTTTTTTAAACAGTTTTACATCCCTTGATAAATATCTTTATGAATCTCCTCCTAATATTCTTGTATTTGTGTATATAGTCAGCCTCCAAACCGGGAGGATACACCCACTCCACAGCCCTCAGACAAAGCGTCCAGCATCAATCAGACGCCTGTAGAAGCCAATGAGTTCCCCCAACTTCCCGAGGGCCTAGAGAAGAAGCCAATAGTGCTTAAGTTTAGTGCCATGATGGATGGTATTACAATAGGAGCTGCCCTGCTGCCATCACTGAAGGCAGAGTACAAAATGGGCCGCATGAAGAGCCATGGAATGACAGGTGAGTGTGTCTGCCACAGATTCAAATGCAGCTTTACTTGTAGATTGTTGTCATTATAATACATTCTTTTTATTTACAACCAAGGGGCTCAAACTAGCTTCACTTTTGAACTGCCAAACCACAAGCTCTGTTTCCAGTCCAAAGTGTCACCTGTAGACTTGTCCACTATGCCCCCATCAGCCAGTCTCACTCTGCCCCCTGTCACTATGTCTGGGGAGTACATAATGGAGGACCATGATACTCACTCAGACCATGGGTGGGCACCTGATGACTTTCCTACCAAGCAAGGAAACTATTTGCAAGGAAACTACTTGCGCTGTGTGGCTGAGGTATTACACCACATCACCTTGTCATAAAGATTCCAAAACCTTTTAGTTAACAAACACACATTTTCTTATATACAGATTGGTTCTTTTGAGCATAACCTGACCACAGACCTGCTCAACCACCTGGTTTTCCTGCAGAAGGTTTTCATGAAGGAGGTCAATGAGGTCATTCAGAAAGTTTCAGGTATGTCACAGTAAAGACACTGTATTTCATTTGTTTTGATTAGTTTTAATGTTTTAGTTCTGTATTTTTCCTGTCTAAATGATCATATTTAATCATGTTCATGTTCACAGGAGGAGAACAGCCCATTCCTTTGTGGAATGAACATGACACCTCGACAGATGCAGATAAGCCAAAGATTCTACTTTATTCAGTTAGCCTCATGTTTAAGGTATCTATCAAAAGTGGATGTTGTTTTATAACTTATTGCATATAATGTTGCTGTAATAGGTGGATTGTCCTTGTTTTTATAGGGAATTCAGATGACAGCCACTACTCCATCCATGCGAGCTGTGCGCTTTGAGACTGGACTCATCGAACTAGAGCTGTCCAACAGAATCCAGTGCAAAGCCCAACCTGGTGGCAGCAGCAGTTATCTGAAACTCTTTGGCAAATGTCAAGTCGACCTGAACCTAGCTCTGGGACAGATTGTCAGGCACCAGGTACAGTAAAGCAAAATATTATTATTTGAACTTTTGTAGTTTAAGAGAGTCAACATTTCTTCTATTCTTGCCCAGGTGTATGAAGAAGCAGGATCAGACTTCCATCAGGTGGCATACTTCAAAACCCGCATTGGCCTGAGAAATGCCCTGCAGGAGGAGATCAGTGGCTCCTCGGACAAAGAGGCTGTCCTCATCACACTCAACAGACCAATAGTTTTCGCTCAGCCTGTGGCTTTTGACAGAGGTTTTGATTCTCATCTCAGACCTTTTTACGCTCATCTCGCACTTTATATAATCAGCATTATGTGTTACAGCGGTGCTGTTCTGGTTGAATTACAAGGCAGCATATGACAACTGGAATGAACAGCGCTTGGCTCTGAACAAGGACATCCACATGGCCACCAAAGAGGTGGTGGACAAACTGCCCGGGATTCAGCAGACCTCAGCCCAGGCCTTTAGCACTCTCTTCCTGCAACTGACTGTCAATGATCTGGGCATCTGCCTGCCCATCACCAGCTCCTCTCAGGTGAGCACTGCTGTTTTTACAATTTCAGTATTTGTGTGACTTTATTTATTCGTGGTGTTATTTTGGGTTTTTTCGAGACAACTTTCATTACAAACTGTAGCAGTTTCTATATGTATACAAATAAGATCAGTTGTTATGTGACATGTATTCCATAGAGAGGACAAGTGCCAGTTACGGAGGCCAACAGCTCTGAACCTGGGACAAGCGCATCAGTAGGCCGCCAAAAATATGCACGAAAAGTAACCGGTTTATTACACCTTCTGTGGCTTGTTGTGGGGAAATGACTAGCTTTGATCATTTCATACAAGTGGCAGTATCACTTGTGCAATTTGTGTACCCATAACAACCTTCTGTCATTCTGGCATAACAAGGAAGTTTAACATGGTGTATGGGCTTGGGCTGTCTAAATATGTGGTAATGCCAGTTTCTGGGTCTAATCAGTAATAATAATAATAATATTAATGTACAAAATGTGGTATAGGGGACTGCTGTGACTGCTGTGGTTTGATTATATTCAGCTCTAATGACTCAATGGTGAATACAAAGATGTATATGAATATTTCTCGGAATATCCAGAACGACCAGTTAATGACTTGATTTGGTACCTTATCAAAGTAACAAGATAGTCACTGTATTTAATCAAATGCTTCCAGCTTTAAATATTCCCATTAAGTCGTTATGAGCCAGTGAACACGTTTTCCTAATGTCATAGTATTCCTCATTTCTTTCCCAGGCCAACCACAGCATAGACTTCGACACCGGCTCAGCTCTGGTCCTGACCATTGAGAGCACACTGATCACTGCCTGCTCCTCTGAGTCTCTGGTGAGCAAAGGGCACTTCAAAAACTTCTGCATTCGCTTTGCTGAGGGTTTTGAGACCTCCTGGGATGACTGGAAGCCTGAAGTGCGAGGAGACTTGGTCATGAATGCATGTGAGTATAGTATAGAATGCACAAATTTTTAATGGACATCCCTTGGGAACCTTTGAGGGGCATGAGAGCTGACTTTGTCTGTACACATTGCTTCTAATTCTTGTTTTTGTCTATAGGTGTTGTCCCTGATGGCACATATGAAGTCTGTTCCAGAACTACGGGACAAGCTTCTGCAGGCAAGTTCTTTTATTTATCCGCTGGTCTATAAATTATTGATCAGACCTTAAAGCTGCACAATAAGCACAAAACTCTTTCCAGTAATTCACTTGTACTGCTACTCCCCTTTTATTTTTGTTCCTCTGAACAGAGAGCAGCAGCGCGGGTACATGGACATTGAACGTCCTGTGGAAAATGTGTGGCATTGATGTTCACATGGATCCCAACATTGGCAAGAGGCTCAATGCTCTTGGCAACACTCTCACTTCGTTGACTGGAGAGGAGGATATCGATGACATCGGTGATCTCAATTCAGTCAATATGGCCGACCTTTCTGATGAGGATGAAGCTGACACCATGTCGCCCCCCATTCATATGGTACACCCAATTTTAATTTTTAATACCACATTTTACTAAGTGTGGTTAAACATACATAAAACCATACATGAGCATATGCAATTACATTGAATACATTGTATTATCCTACCTGGCTCATTTAAGAAAGGATTCAGTGGTTAAGTTGTTGAACTTTGCTCCTGCCCCTCCATGTTCCTGTTATTACAGAGCCCTGAGAACCCGTACAGCCCTCGGCTGACCCTAAGGAAACGTCTGGTAAACCACATTCTGGGCCTGAGCCCCAGACCGCAGAGTGTGTCTGTCCCAGCTGACTACTTAAACTGTGCCTCGCCTCGCCCAGGAGCGGGCACGGCCAGGTCCCAAAGACCTCTCTCCTGGGCCTGTGTATGTAGCTCCACAGTGGAACTCTTGTCTGGGCTGACCAAATCATCTGTTTCATTGGAGGCAGTGCTGTTCTCTGAAATGCTGAGCAATACTGTTCCAAATCATAGGACGCTAAATCAGATGCATGGTACTTGGTAAATGGTTTTGCTGAGCATTTGCTACCCTCATTGAACTCAATGGCAGGTCAAGTAGAGTAGACTGGTGGTGCACAGTCCCCATTGAAAAGGTTGCCTTATTCTTTCATCTCCGATTGAAGTGGTGGTGGTTTTACTCTTTTGGAATCTATTCTTTCTGGTGTGTGCACTCTTCCCAAATAAATGTGGAAAATAACAACCAAATTAAAACCCAATAAATGCAAATGTGAGAATGTTGCCTGGCTAAAATAACGTTTTGATTCTTAAATATATTTGGGCTTAACAGAGGGACTTTGAGCCTTAGGTTTGTGAGTCTAACTTGTGTCTGACCTGCAGGAAAGTGTGGACCCCAGGCGGCAGATGGTTATGGGGAACCAGGTGACTGATGCCAGAGGGAGGAAGTTTACCAAGAGAGTGGTGGACATCCGAGAACTGAATGAACAGGCCAAAGTCATCGATGACCTCAAGTAACACTTCTTAAGTTTTATATTTGCTCTGATTAATAAATGCAATTTTATTGCTCTCTTTAACCTTATCACCCCATTTCAGAAAACTGGGGGCCAGTGAAGGTACAATTAACCAGGAAATCCAGCGCTATCAGCAGCTGGAGTCCGTGGCTGTTAATGACATCAGGAGAGATGTCCGAAAGAAACTGCGTCGCTCAAGCATGAGGGTACAATGTCCTGTATTTACTGTTTTCACTACATTATTCTCATGTCTTTTAGTTGTTTGTGACTTTGTTTTGTTCCTGTGCCAGGCCGCCTCCCTGAAGGATAAGTGGGGTCTCGGCTACAAACCAAGCTACAACAGGTCCAAAAGCATCTCGGCAGCAGCTGGCAGACCGCCCCTGAAGAGGATGGACAGACAAAGGTATGTTTTGTTTTACTGCCCAGAAGGCTCAGTACAGTTCACATAGTTCATGTGATGTATCACTGTGACTGCAGCTCCAGAATAGGAGATGTGGAGGACTTTCCTGATGTGAGGATTGATGTGGCTTCCCCTGGACCTCGGGTCACTTTCAACATCCAAGACCCGGTAAAAACAAAAGAAAAACTTTTTAGAAACAACCATGACATTCATTTGAATACATTTCTTTTGTATTTTCGATACTACTGACAAATCAAATCTATAATAGTCATTTTTTCTGCCAGTTATTTTGTACACCCTCTGTGAGGTTTATGAATGTTGGTAAAAATGAACAAACTTATTTGCAATTTGGTTAGTAATAGTAAATGGACACCTTAATCACATTAATTTGTGTTTAATTTAAGTCTAATAATCAGGCCTCGGATTCTACACTTGCACCTGTCAGTCCAGGAGAAATATTTAAGGTATTTGGTTCAGAAATCAAACTTAGAAAATCAGACATTTAACAAACACAAACAAAAGTGTGTTTCCTCTTCTTAATAAGATATATGCAAACTCAAATCAGGATGATGAATGCTACCTCACAAGAATATTCAGAGAACAATATTCATTATCAGATTTGTATGTTAATGCATCATCAATTCTTCTAAGTATATACAACTGAATAGCTTTGTCCTACACTACATTATATTCAGACGTAACTAAGTTACTTTAATACACAGTCAAATCCATAGTGTTGAATTCTGCTTATTTAATCACAAACATTCTCATCCTGACTTGAAATGCATCTGAATACTAAGCTTTCCTTCAGCCGCAGATTTCTTAAAGCTTATTTGTGTGCCTTTAAGCAATCAGATATTAAACGTAGCATATCTAAATCTATATTTACTAACTTAAATGAATTAATTATTAAAAATGTTGGTGTCTTTTGTCCTGCTTGCTTGTTTTGGGGCTTTTTGGGGTCAATCATTTGAATTCAATCTGAAATTTGTCCTACATTAGTTAGTTATGACCAGATGGATTTATAACAGTTTCTGGAATATGTTGGTCCTTCTTCTGCTGGAGTGTGCTTCATCTTGTTATTTTTTGGGTAATATACATTCTCATCTTGTTGCATCCTGTCTTTCATTACCAGAAAATGCATGAATTTCCAGTTTATTTGAAATTGTTGGTGGACTGCATAAAATCATCCATTGCAATTCATTTCTGTTTACTGCACGTCAAGTTTTTTTTTTTTTTTTTTTTTTCTGGCCCTGACTCTGTGTTCCTCTGTGAAGTTTCCAGAGGAGGCAGAGGTGGACCTGTTGTCAGTCACCATCGATGACCCATCCCATTCATCTCATCTCCATCCTCCATCTCCATCCACTGAGACGCATCGCTCGGTGTTCAGCGCTCCGGGCACTCCCGCTGTCTTCTCACCCACAATTCCCTTCCAGCATGATGACTCCCGACGCGATGACCTCTCCACTTCGTCGTCTGAGGACTCTGAAAAAGAGGATGACTTTGATAGATTACCCAGCTATCGACGACCTATGTAAGTCCAGAGTTTACTCCATTTACTATTACAGACTCCATCTTCAATAAATCTTCTCATCTTTTTGTCTACAGCCCACCCTCCCACAGAAAGTCCTCAGGTTTCGTTAGTGTTAGTCAGCTGTTCTCCGATCGCTGGCCGGGCACGCCAACCAATCGCAGCTTCAGTGGCACCGCAACGGAGCGCAACATAGACTTTGAGCTGGACGTGCGCGTGGAGATTGACAGCGGGAAGTGTGTTCTCCACCCCACCACTCCACAGCCGGAGCACGAGGATGTCTCCTTGAGGAGGTGGGATGAAAAGAGCTTTCACACTCTGAGAAATAACTCAGCCTTATTTGAAGTCTGACTGACATCTCTCGCTGGTTCCCGTGGGGGTAGAAATGCCTCTGAAATGGTCAAATTATACTTCAAATAATGAGATCCTCTTGAATGATTTGTCAGATGAAAAAGTCTTTAAAATTTGTATTAACCTTGTGTATCTAGTGACATTTCATTATAAGGTATAGACCATGCTCTGAAATTTGCAATTGGTGCTGTTATAGAAGCTGTGAGCGTAGTCTTAAGAGTTTGGAGCAAGACTCTCCTCCTAAGAAGAAGAAACTGCAACCAACATACACCTCCACCACTTATCTCTTAGCTGGAAAGAAAAACCCCTCCTCTCTACAGACGAAATCGAACGACTTGGAGACCACTGTTTTTTACATTCCAGGAGTAGACGTTAAGGTTAGCATTTCACCCTCTAATTATCCTGTATATTCTTCAGGTATATGTTGTGTGTTGATTTATTGTATTTTACATTTTTTTTTAATGTATATAATTTCACAGTTGCACTACAACTCCAAGACGCTGAAGACAGAGTCACCCAATGCCTCACGCGGATCCTCTCTCCCTCGCACTCTCTCCAAAGAATCAAAGTTATTTGGTATGAAAGATAATGGCCTTTCCAACCCTCCCAATGCTGTCCAAAGCAAGACTAACTCGCTCCAACCTCCCCCGCCCCCACCTATTCCATCAGGTATTATGCTCTCCTCATAAATTATTGCATGCCCTAATCCTGGACAGTCACATGCACAAGATGTCAATTTTTTAAAATCACAACCCCACCAAATGCATGTTACAAACATCGATGTGCATCAAAGCTGGAGATATACCACAAAATGACAAATAATTCATTCTAAACATTAACCTAACTGTACATAAATCTAGAGTATAAAATTAACTTGTTTTTGTCTTTATAGCCAAAGGTAAGGGGAGTGGAGGGGTGAAGACAGCCAAGTTGTATGCATGGGTGGCACTACAAACTCTACCAGAGGAAATGGTCATCAGTCCTTGTCTGCTTGACTTCCTGGAAAAGGCCTTAGAGACTATTCCTATCACTCCTGTGGATAGGAACTATGCAGGTTTGTCACACCTCATATGGACATATCTAGGAGGCAGCTCACACATACTGTACTGCTGATGTTGTGTGTTTTTGAAATATGTATGACTATGTTGCGTTTGTTTACCTTCAGCAGTAGCCTCTCAGGAGGATGACGTGGGTCAGTTTGATGCCGTGGACCCGTTGGAAGAATCCACTACTTCTCTTGTTTCTTCGTCTACATCTGCCTACTCCTCCTTCCCTGTTGATGTGGTAGTTTATGTCAGAGTTCAGGTAACACACTGGCTACTGTCTTGAAATTTTGCAGTCAATTGTTACACCTAATACTATTAAAAAGCCTGGTTTCTTTTCCCCAGCCCTCACAAATTCGGTTTAGCTGTCTGCCCATGTCCAGAGTGGAGTGCATGCTCAAACTGCCGTCCTTAGACCTGGTCTTCTCTTCAAACCGTGGAGAGTTGGAGCTTCCATCAGGAGCCCACCCCACAGAGGGAGCCCACCCTCCCTCCTCCACCCCTCCTGGACAGCATGTACCAAAGATACCCCCCAGCAAAGGTGGGCAGTGTAGCAGCATATAGAATTCTTACTATATAGTATCTGAACTATAATCTGCTAATGTTTCACTGAGTCTTTTTATTGTCTTTACTTCAACACTTAGCATACATCCACAATATGATGTTGTTACACACTGGAGTGAAGTTTTCTAACTAGTTCATCATTCATTCCTTTCTTCTCCTTCTTCGTGGGCAGCGTCTCCTCTGCTGGGGAGCCCTCTGGGCAGGAGCCGCCACAGCAGCAGTCAGTCAGACCTGACTGGCCCCCCCAGTAACTCCTCCGGCCTCAGCTTCACTGCCTGCATGTCGGACTTCTCCCTGTACGTCTTCCACCCCTACGGCGCTGGGAAACAGAAATCTGCAGTCACAGGGTTGCCTCCAGGCCCAGGACCCCTAGGTATGGAAAAGAAAAAGTCATTTTGTAATACACTGGTTCCCGCATTAAGTATTTGATAAGGCTGTCATTTGTGGTTACAGGCACAGTGGATGAGGAGCCATCTTCAGTCACAGGAAGAAAAGACTCCCTGAGCATCAATCTGGAGTTTGTCAAAGTCAGCTTATCCAGGATGAGGCGCACCGGGGGCCCCATGCTGATCGAGAGCTTCATCCCAGCCAAGGGGGGCAAGATAGACACCACTCTCATCAATATTTCAGGTACATTCTGGCTCCAATTCTGATGGTGACATTTGTTACAACAGGGGTTCTCTTTGACATGATCCTCTTAAAAAGCTCATTAAATGTTGAAAAGGTGAACCTGACATCATGTTACACCCTTCTGTATTCTAGCTGTGTGCGACATTGGCTCTGCTTCCTTCAAATACGACATGCGGCGGCTGGGTGAGATCCTGGCCTTTCCCAAAGCCTGGTATCGCCGGAGTATTGCCAGGCGTCTGTTTTTAGGAGACCAGACCATAAACCTGCCAGGTGACCTGTTTTTGGATTAGCATTGATTTGTTTCGTATTACACAAATATCACACTCCACAAAACACCCGCTCTGGCCTCTTTCCACTAGTTCATCCTCAGTCTCAGTGGATCTGTCTTGTGTTCATTTTTAATATCCCATCCTGTTGGCCTTCTTGAGCCAACATGATCCTTCTCTGTTCTGTGTTGACATTTGCACGGCTGTCCTTTTACTTACATCTCCATTCTCCACAGCCTCTGGCCCTGCGACCCCTGACTCTGCTGAAACGCAGCACCTGTCACCTGAGTCCAGTCGGAAGGCTTACTGGAGGACGTGGGACGGCAGCAGCGGGGCGCAGCACGCCCCTCAGTCTCCAAATGTGTTTTCGGAGCATTCCACTGGAAGTAACATGTCTCCTGCCCTCAGCCACCTCAAGTCACCTGGGCCGGGACGCACAAGGAGCGTGTCTGACTCCTCTGCTCCAAGGAGAGGTAAGCAGAGAAATGGACCCTCAGAGCAGAGTTGTATTTATGAAGAACAATCAGATTCACATGGTTTTGCATAGCTTAGCTGTCACACTGCATGACACCAAACAAGGTCATGTTTGAGGATCAGTAAAAGAGAAAAGTTACTTTAGCTTCAACCTCCCCCCATGAAATACTTGTATTCCATCTGGTCTACAACTGACAGATTTAATTGGCTGTTTTAAAAACTCATGATTTCTGGTTTAATCACAGCAGGATGTTTGTACAGAAGTTGTAAACATCTTTAATTATTGTAGAAATAAAGTGCTGTCTCTCTATTTGTAAAGTTAAATCTCATGAACAGATTCTGGTTTTGAACATTAATTTTCTTTTTTTCAGACTCAGTGTCAAAAACCTCGACTCCAGCCTTCGGCAAAAACGGAAAGGCCACCGGGCAGCAGGGGTCGCCATGGGAAACCCTTGTAGTGTTTGCCATCAACTTGAAACAGCTCACAGTGCAAATGAACATGAGCAATGTCATGGGAAACAACACGTAAGGACACATCAAAATAGTTAAAAACTCTTAATTCCTCTTGGTGTAAGCTGTTTTAAAGAATGTATCCCTTGATGGACTATGATGGTGCTGGACTTAATCACTCTTTGTTTACATTCATCACAGTAAGAAGTGATTGCAGATTTTCTCTCTAGGGTGACTTTTGCTCATCCTTATTATTTTACCATCAGTTCAAATCTGATTTTCTACCCTCTCCGGCCTCTTTTCGCCCACCCCTTTCCGTTCCTTTCATCTGTTCTAATGACTGCGTATGCCGGTGACTTCAGAAAATACAGCGATGTACAAGTTTTATCTCTCTGGTTAAGGTGGCTTTGCAGAAAAATCTGCTGAATCATTGACAAACAGGGAACCTTCATAACTTAGACCCAACAGTTTTATGAGCTCTGAGTCCAAGAAAGTCAGAAAGGAATTGTGTGGGCGCATCTTTTAGTCACAAAAACCACACCCCACTGTTGTTTACAGCAAGTATGTACACTGCTGGCTGGTCTTCCAGTAATACAAGATTTTAGACCATTTAGAGAAAAAAATATAGGTTTTTTGGTATTTCTTCTACACTTTTTACATGATCCAACATTATTCTTTGATCTTACATTGGACATAATAAATTATAAAAAATAATGAAAAATACTCAAATAACAGGTATTTTGGTAAATACATTTGAGTACATTTTAGGACTTATTTTAAAGATGCACTATGTAACTTTTATGGAGGAGGATACGCCTCCTGCTTCTCTTTATAAAGATGTTATTGCTTTGCCTCAAACGGTCCACAGTATGGTATTAAACTTATCTGCTGGAGATGAGATAAATAATGCCATCAGGTCAAGTTACAGGTCAGATCTGCGTAGAGGTGACCCCGCTCCCAGTAAGATTTCTTGGTTATAAGGTAATTGAATAAATGCAAGATGACGCCATATTGTGGAACATTATACACAAAGCAGTTTCATCTCCTTAAGACAAGCAAGTGGTGTACCCTGCTCCAAAAAAGTTACATCGTGCCTAGTTTGCCTAGTAATTTTAAGATGTTATATAATTTATACTTCAGTACAAATCATATAACAGATTATTTCTAGTTTATAAAACAAAAAAACATGTTTTTTTTGTTATTCCAAATACAGCAGGCTAATTCTGCCATTCTGTTTTTGTAGCTAATCCAAAAGTGGAGCTGTCAATCACTTATTTGGCCAAGATTTATTTTTCACTTCTGTTTGCTGTGTTTACACCTGGCCAAGTCCTCATGATGAGCATCATTTATGTTTGATGGAGAGTGTGCTCCATTATTCAGCGCCCTTTCACTGTGTGTTTTGGCCCCTGCAGCTGGACGACCAGTGGACTGAAGAGCCAGGGCCGTCTGTCCGTGGGCAGTAACCGAGACCGTGAGATCAGCATGAGCGTCGGCCTGGGACGCTCCAAACTGGACTCTAAGGGTGGAGTGGTGGGTGGCAACATAGATGTCAACACCCTGGAGATGGTCTGTAAGTGAACACTACAATATCTGCTGTTTTTCCATGTCTTGTTAGCTGCTCATTCTTCTACTCACATGAGCCAGGATTCTCACTCTGTGTGGAGAGCTGGGTAGACGTAAACGCATTCAACATGAGAGTTTTGGTCATAAGGTTTGGTTTGTGGTTGGCAACTCGATATGTTTTGGTTGTATTTTGGTGAAATTTTGAGTAGACATGAGTGATTGGAAAAAATAAAGTTCATGATTTGGTCTGCTTTTTCAATTATTTTATTTTAATTAATCTTCATTTTACCTGGCAGAACATACTCTTAGACCTCCACCAATCACTCACACACACATACACACCACATTAGTACTAGGCAAGGTGGGTGAAGTGTCTTGCCTAAGGACACAACAACAGTTTTCACAAGGACAATTTATATATAGGGCTACTAATACAATATAATGGCAAATGTTCAAGCATTTCAGTTGATTTGATTTTATTTGCCTGTTTTGGGGTTACTGTATGTGTACCAAAAAGTGATTGCCAGTTATTGTCAGTTATCTGTTTTTTTTGTTTTTTTGGTTCATATTTTTATGGAGTAAAACAAAAAAATATGTTTTTCTGTAGCTCACATCTCTGAACACCCAAACCAGCAGCCAAGCCATAAAATCCAGATCACCATGGGGTCAACTGAGGCGCGAGTGGATTATATGGGCTCCAGCATTCTAATGGGTGTTTTCAGTAATGCCGATTTACAACTGCAGGACGAATGGAAGGTCAACCTCTGCACCGTGGACACCAGCATGTCGGAGAAAAGGTGTGAAATGCCAAATTTGAATATAGATATGTACTTGTCTGTTGGATTCTGTCTTTCTGCCGCTTGCCCCCTGCCCCCACTCTCATCAGCCTCCTTTGCTTCTTCCAGTGAGATCTTCATCCATGGAGACTTGCACTGGGACATTTTCCAGGTGATCATTTCGCGCTCCACCACTCCGGACCTCATCAAGATTGGCATGAAGCTGCAGGAGTTTTTCACTCAGCAGTTTGACACCAGCAAACGGGCTCTTTCCACCTGGGGCCCTGGACCGTACCTGCCTCCAAAAACCCCTGTCATCAACAATGAGAAAGGCACCGCTGAGCTCTGTAAGCACGCTTTACCTGTTAATGCTTTGGACAGGACAGTGGCATCAGCTGCCTCAGCAAGTGCACCGCAGAGACTGTAGCTTAAATGAGCAGGCACAAGTTACATTTTGTCTAGTAAGTGAAAATGCCTTTAGAGTACAGTAGGATAAATATGATAGATCAAAAACCCTATGCAGTGTATTACTTGCTAGTTTAAAGTCAAATGCACACTGATTATATACAGTACAGTGATATAAAAAGTTGTTATATTACATCCCACTTGAAGAGTCATTGTCAGCAAATCTGTAGTTAGATTGTGGACCCCAAAGCAAAGTTTCAGCATAAGATTGAATTTGTAATCTTCATAATCAGGACATTAAACATTAAGCTAAAAGGCTTACAAAATTGTATTATTTTTGCGCAGTTGCAGTTATTTGATGATCTTTACATCATATCTGTTTTTGTGTGATTTTTGTGTTTTGACTTTTAACTTTGTCTTGCCTCGCTCCTCAGATCTGGACGCAGCTCACCACCGACACTGGCCCGGGGTGCTGAAGGTGATCGCGGGCTGCCACATCTCGCTGTTCCAGATGCCCCTGCCCGAGGATGCCGTGCAGCTAGGAGGGTCCATGAGTCTCCACGGCAACCACATGACCCTGGCCTGTTTCCACGGACCTAACTTCCGCTCCAAGTCCTGGGCTTTGTTCCACCTGGAGGAGCCCAACATCACCTTCTGTACTGAGGCACAGAAGATCTGGGAGGATGGTGAGTGAATGAACTATAAATGTGCAGAATACAAGTTTCTTTTTTGTTTTGTTATAGATTCTTCCATGAGTGTTTCATGAATGTCTTTAAAAAGTTGCCATGGGAAATCTTCTGAATATGTTATGATACAGTGGTATAGAAAAGTATTATTTATCTAGGGCATTCTTGCAGGTGTAGACATTTTGATATATTGTATTTTCAACTTGCCTTTCTATCTTTTATCACCAGGTTCAAAAGATGATTCTACCTACGTAGTTCAAACACTGGATTTCCACCTTGGTCACAACACCATGGTAACCAAACCCTGTGGAGCGCTTGAAAGTCCGATGGCTACAATCACCAAAATCACCAGACGACGGCATGAAAACCCACCGCATGGTGTCGCCACTGTTAAAGAATGGTTCAATTACGTCACTGCCATGAGGAATGAAGGTATAAGAACCCACAGTGGTAGCTTAATAAGACATTGTAGCTTTTTATTTGCGTATGCTACTTTAAAATGATTTTGGGGACGGTGCATAAGTATAAACTCTTCTTCCAGAGTTAAACCTGCTGAGGAACGTCGAGGCCAACAATCAGGAGAATGGGGCCACTGCCAAAAGCTCCAGTCTTCTGAGCAGCTTCCGCGGCTCCTCCAGCTACAACCACGAGACAGAGACTATCTTCGCTCTTCCCAGAATGCAACTGGACTTCAAGTCAACACATGTGCAGGACCCAGAGGAGCCTACTTTATCAGGTACAAGATGCACACACGTTTAACAAAGAAAAGTGCATCATATAAGGGACAAACAGCCGTAAACCAGATCAATAAAGAATAAATTTAAACTAAATCTGGATTTAAATTGTACAGACTACTTCCAGACAACAAAATTCCAACAATATTCCTTCTTCTTCCCAGATCCCAACAGTAAGCCCAAAGTGGAGTGCAGCGTGGTGACAGAATTCACGGACCACATCTGTGTTACCATGGACGCGGAGCTCATCATGTTCCTCCACGACCTTGTCTCTGCTTACCTCAAGGAGAAGGAGAAAGGTTACAAAAGTCTACTGTCTTTGGGTCAATCCTAGTATTTAACACAGCAGCAGGTCTACTAATAAGACATCATCTATGAGGAACTTGCAGTGGGAGTTGTGAAGTGGTATTGTACTTAGCAATAAACTCCAGCTCGTATGTACCTCTGTGCCATTAAAATTGTTTGTTAGCTGTTTCACTCTTCTATTAATGGCACCAGCATTTTAATGACTTTGTGCACTGTTTCAAAAAGACACATTTGCCTGCAACCCATTGTTTTAAAAAACTATTAAAAACACTTGTTTCTATTGATTGAGTTGCTGAAAAGAATAGAAAGGCTCAGACCTGTTGAGGTTTTTTCAGTGTTGTATTATTGTTGATTAATTAAGTTGGAAATGGATTTATAGTTCCAAGGTGACAGCTCTCAAGGCGAATGCTCCTTGTACCTCTCTGTTGGGAGTTACTTCTTTATATTGAAGACTTAACAAGAAAACATCCATTCACCGAAGCGTAGAAAAACAAAAATCTCATTGTTTGTGTTTTTGCTGTTATTTATTTAGCGCTGTTTGCCCCGCGGATGTTTGCCACGCGGCCCGGACAGAAGAGCCCCACTGCCCTCCACGACGAGAGCTCCTCAGATAAAGACAAGGACGACAGCTCCAACTACACCACCGTGGATTGGAGAGAGTTCATGTGCAACACCTGGCACCTAGAGCCCACACTCAGGTCAGCCCCGCTCCACTCACACACCAGCGTTTATATGACAGGGCTGTTCTTTGGTTAGCTCAGTCCAAACAACACTTCAAAGGCTGGGGCTGGAGTGTTTCACAAGTATATCAAGTTTGCTCTAACAATATTTCGTAGTCAAACTCAGAATGTATTCTTTTAAACTAATGCATTCTCCATAGTTATTTTCCATGAATTTTTCTTTGTTATGATAGAGCAACTTTAGTTTTGACAGTAAATAAAACATACATAAAAAGGTGTTTTTTATTATTTATTTGTACAATTGTGGCCAAAAGTCCACTGGAAAAAACATTCTGATTTTTACTGAGTCTTTGCTGGTTTAATAATATGAAATTAGAGCTAAAAGTATTGACAGAATAATCCGGTGGTCCAGCTCTCACACACATCTCTCCTCTTCCAGACTCATTTCCTGGACTGGGCGTAAAATCGACCCTGTTGGTGTGGACTACATCCTGCAGAAGCTGGGCTTTCATCATGCAAGGACTACAATTCCCAAGTGGCTGCAGAGAGGAGTGATGGACCCTCTGGACAAGGTCCTGTCTGTGCTTATCAAGAAGCTGGGCACTGCTCTGCAGGACGAGAAGGAGAAGAAAGGTCAGCGAGACAAAGAAGAACACTAGCATAACCACTGCAATGGAATGTTCTCAGTCATACACTGGATCTACAGGAGCCACTAAAGGACCATATTAAACATGTGAATTTCAGCTTAGTTCACTGTGGGGCATGCCACTACAGCTCTGACTGAACTTTTTGCACCTACTGTATGTTTTTGTGTATATTTGGAACAAAGTAGCAGATGGTAGTATTATTTGACTGCTTTAATGGTGAGACCCACCTCTTGTAAATTACCGTAATGAATTGCTCAAGGCTTGCGACTATTTCATCCGAGATGATTTTGAAACCATTGCCTTTTCTTTGTTTCCCATGGAACACATGCTTCGATATGTGTTATGTTCTGTATAGTGTAGGTTTAGCCTATTTAAGAACACTTTGATGATTTTGTTACAATGAACAAAGATGTCCTGGAAGCACATCATCCACATCAAGTGAGGATGCCATGACGACCTGTAATCATTATTATTTAAATCTGGTTCTTTATTTAAGGGTAGGTAAGTGCAATGTTAACATGTATGTATAAGCTTGGTGTGGCAAGCTAATGTTTGTCTTTTTTAATCTCAACAGTAGAACCACTGTACATATTGTAATTTCCTAACTCAATAAAATGCCATTTGATTTTACAGGCTTTTGAAGTGTGTCTTTGAGAGAATTACTATAAGCCTCTGTTTAGTCACATTTTGTTTTAAAAACTCTTCAAAACATTCTTTCTTGAAGCATAAATTTGTTTCTGTTCTGCTTTTTAGGCCCTTAACGAGCTCGAGTATAAGCCTACAAGAAGCATTTAGTAATTCATAACAGCTTCCAGTAGCCTCCTCTCAAGTATATCGACGCACCTCCTCCCATCCCATAATAATCCTGCTGTGTTCACAATGGGGTACAGTACATAATGTATTCAGAAAAACCAGCCACTCCTCTGCAGTTTTTTTTTTTGCATTTTTGATGGGGGCGTTGGCGACCGGAGTGCAAGGAGAACTGGAGCTGTGGTTAACTCTCTGATGCCTGCTGACAGATTACAGCACTTCACCTCAGGGAACCCACCACCGTCTGAGAACAAAGTCTGAGCTCCTGCTTGGCTGGTCTGGACATTATTTTTAATGTGAATATTCTGTAAGAGTGCTCTCTCTTTGAACTTGATTTGGATATTCCTGTTTCTTTTTCAGTGTCTTTACAGTTGAATAACCAGTAGGGGGAGTCACAAGCTCAACCCATCCACCTCCCTGATGTATACTGTCCAATACTAAATTATGAACTGCATACATGAAGAACAAATGAGGTGGGAAGATACGGCATGTTGAGCACGTAAGTCTATAGCCTGGATAAGCCCACAGAGGGGTTGTGGGGAATTGTGTAACTTCACAGTTAAGGGAGAAAAAATATTGTAGTGTTAAGAATAGGAAAGTTGACTATTTTATCAAGCATTTTCAGATGTTTTAACATTACCAGCACACGCTTTGAAGTGGGCAAGATAGCTCATGCTTTTGACAGGTACCTATAGACATTTTTTTTTTTTTTTCCTTAGCTTTAGTTTAGTACAGAAGTGAACTGGCGGAATAGATAAGACTATAAATATGTTTTCTATTGCCACTGTGATAGTCTTCAAGGCTTTAAATCACTGCAAATGTGTTTGTGAACTTTTTTTTTCTGAAAGTTCTAAATGTATTTTTTTTTTTCTCAGGACAGTTGTTAAGATGGGAAAAGCAGTCGGCATCTCGTTCATAAGTTCAATTCTCTCTCTTCCCTGGTCATACTGTCAGGGTGCCTTTGGGCAAGACAGTCCAGCAAACTTCCCTGTCAGAATTTGGAGACAGAGAGACATTTTTAAACCCCAATAATATAATTAAACTAGCTTTATTATTTTCTTTTTTATTGGAATACTGCTGCAGCTTACAACTACTACAACTTCAACTAGTAGTACAATGGACATTACTCCCTTCTACTACCTAATTACTACAACTGCAACTAATACTACTACTGATGCTACGTTCCTACTTTCTGACAACCACGTGTGTTGTAGATCAGAGCTGTCCACCTGAGCAAACATTTACAGGGGGTATGGTTTCAGATTTTAAAGAAGGTAAAATTGAATCGTTTGTGTAAGAAAATATAAAGATAATAATTGACAAAATACTATTATAGTAAACAGATGTATTTGCCTGAACTCGAACTACT
Organism: Periophthalmodon schlosseri; assembly: GCA_000787095.1. Taxonomy (NCBI): domain Eukaryota; kingdom Metazoa; phylum Chordata; class Actinopteri; order Gobiiformes; family Gobiidae; genus Periophthalmodon; species Periophthalmodon schlosseri. The sequence continues at coordinate 19,146 of KN475435.1, read as the reverse complement.
GTGAGACAAAGCTTAGAGGGTACTTTATGATTATGTTGTGTGTTTGTTTTATTGTTTTGTTTTTAGGAGCAAAACCATATGACGGGTTTGCCTTTGATTTGCTTATTAGAAATATAGACCTTGTTATCGAATGATTCATTAGCAATAAAAGAAGCGGCACCTTTTTCAAAACCTCTTCAAAGCTGAAATCAAAGCTCTGCCCTACAGTTTGTATGTGCCAAAGTGGGCCAATAAAGACCGGGGTGCCGTGAATAGGAGAGCACTGTGCATTGTTATGATGTACAGCAATTAAAGTGCCTTAATAGTAATGAGCAAATGAAGGTTTGAGCTCCTTTCTGATTGAGTCCCTAATTGCTTGTTCCACTTCATCGGCTTTACTTCGATTTAATAATTCGCCGTTACAATATGGTGCTGCATGGAGTGATGTCGTTAGCATAAATCAAATGTTGTGTGCTTTAGCTGCGGTTAGCTAGCTCCCCTCCGGCCTCATAGAGAAAAATGGAGTCCATAGTTGGCAGTGGCCTTGGTGGTTACATCTGCTGCTCTCTTATGTCTGAAGCCTGGATGTGCTGTCTGTAGTGAGGCCAATGTGGCAGGTTCGGTCCTTGTGCTCTGAAGGCTGTCTCGGCCCGAGGGAAAAAGCTAACCGAAAAGCCAGATGATTTCAAATATCACACCGTCGTTCAACTTTTATTAATGCTAGATGGATAAATCTATTTTTATAATATATTTTAGAAGGTTTAGATGGAAGTTAACTGTATCGTAATGATTTATAGGAGGAAAATACAGCCAAGTACATCAAGGTTTGGAGGTTTGGCACAACAGCAAAAATAGAAGTAGCAGTAATATGCTTTGTAGGAGTAGTAGGAGTAAGAAGTACTTGGAACACGCAGATCAGAAAAAGGTTTGAGAAGCACCGGTATAAGTGATTTGTAGTAGCAGTAATGAGTCATTTTTAGTATTTTCATGTATAAACCAAAAATCAACCGAAAAGCTATGCATACTTAACAAGTTGCATAAGCATTAAGACAACTTGTTACAACAGTGTCGTGTAATTTGCTATGTTTTGGTAACTCATGCTACCTGAGTTATAAAACCCTTTTGACTTGAGCGTGTACCCTAGTCATATCTGCCCTCCTCATCTCTCTCCAGGTTCTGTCCATCCTGTGTCCAGTCCCAGCCCACTGAACATCAGCCGTATTCTCAGGGCCAGAAGGCATGGCACGCCCACGACTGCACTCATGTGTCCAACTTATCTCTGCATGTGCCAGATAAAAGTCGATGTTCACCCAAACACATCAGCACCGCACGCTGAATATCAGAGGTGGGTCGCACGCAGTTGCATTCACTTTAGTAACTTTTTAAAGGCATTGTACTTTTCTAGCAGTGTACGTTTACTCCTACTTCAATTATATTTTCATTGAAGTAACAGTACTCTTACAACAGTGGCAAAAGCTTTATGCTGATTTGACCGTTTGTGTTTTTTGCACCGCTCCTTCAGATATGATAATTAATTTTTGTGGTCTATCATGTGACATTACCAGATTTTGTGCATTATTTAATATTCTGTCCTTCCAATTATGTTAACTTTAAATTATAAATCGAATGTTACAGTTACTCCTTTAGTTACTCTTACTTGAATAGTAGTTCTCCCAAATATCTTTTCACTCTTAGTTGAGTCATTTCTTTGACCACTACTTTGTACTTCTATTTGAATAATATTATTTCTCAAGTTTCATTTCATTTATTTCATTCAGCCATGCAATATCAGTAATGTATTTTGACATCAATACAGTTAAGCCAACACATGGGTGAATAGGACCATGAAGAACACCATGTCTTATTATTACATGCCCCTTTTAACAAACTGAAAATAACCAATCATCAACTCATAACGTAAGGTCACTACTCCAAAAACAGTTCCCCTTAATACATATCCTTCTATGCAACACTTACCACATAATATCCTCATTAATGTTCCTCTATTCCTTTATATCTTTCAAATACTTAGTTGAGCAACATTTTTTCAACTGAACAAACGCTACAGGATTTGATATCCTTGTGTAGACCGTTCCACAGCCCCACACCAGCCACTGAAAACCCTCTGTGCCTGAGTGAGGTGCAGGAAAACAGCACACGGAAATCTCACTTTCTTCTACTGTCATCAGTAATTCATGTAAAGAGATTACAGATGTTTTCTGGTGCCCGTCTTTTAGCAGCCTTCCACATAGTTATGCATATGTTAAAATATTTAAATTTAAGGATTTTTTACTTAATAAATAGTTCATTTGTGTGTCCTCTATTGCCTTCATGATTAATAATGCATTTTATTTATAAGCGCCTTTCAAAGCACCCAAGGACACTGAACAAGATAAAATAAGATAAAACATATAAATACAATTTAAAAAAAAATATATATATATATATAACAAAAAACTGATTGATAAAAGATGTGTGCTTGGTTATAAGAGGTAGGACAGTCTGAACAGGTGAGTTTTGAGTCTGGATTTGAAGAGTGGAAGAGAGTCTAAGTTGCGGAGATCAGGAGGGAGATTGATAATTCCAGTCACTTTCTTCTGAAACAGACACAAGACATTTGTATGACTAATGCAGGCATTACCCTATAGTGACTTTACTCTTACTTAAATACATTTTTTACCAGGACATCCACTGCAGTAACTAGTAACTTTTTAGGTAAAGTACTTCATTTATAATCAATCTGCGCTACAGTAATTTAACATTTCAAACATTAGCCACGGATGTTGCTGCCCTGAGCTGTTTTTGTTGTAGTGTGGTGATTCTGATTAATTTATCCAGACTTGTGTAGCCGTAGGCACCTTGTGAACTTTGTGTCTGTTACCTCACAACTTGTCCACATTATTCAGATGTATGTAAAGAAGCCACAACATTTCTCATTTAATTTTGAGGGTATACTTTTGTAATGTGGATACAAACATGGCTCGAATTCAGAATGAGATTCAGAGAAGTTGTTTATGCAGTTTTAGTAGACGATTTAAAGGTGCACTATGTAACTTTTCAGGTAGAGGATCCACCATCTGCTTGTTTCTGTGAAGATGCACTTTGCCAGGAATCAAACTAATCTGCCTTGTATTTATTCATTTAGAGATGTTTCTAATGCTCAAAAAAACCTGCATCACTGTGAGGGGACTAGCCTCTCTGCAGATCTGACCAGTAACATGGCCTTATGGCATCATCTACTTGTCTCCATGGAGATAGATAAGTTTAATGATATACAGTGGAACATTACAGGCAAAGCTATAATATCTCCATGGAGACAAGCAGGCAATGGACCCTCCACCAGAAAAGTTTCATAGTGCACCTTTAAAGCACTGAGGTACATGGCAATGAGAGCAGCAGTATTAATAAGAACAAAAGTGGTAAGAGCTCTTTGTTCTAGAGTAGCCAAGGATATTTTTTTCCCCTCTGACAAATATTGTACTTTGAGATCTTACCGTTCTTACTGTCTCTCAAACTTAGTGTTTTAGATTTGAACATAAAAATGTAATGTCTTGCCTTCATTGAATCAATAAAGACAAGCTGTGCCCCCAAAACTATTATTGCTGCCTTACATTTTACCTCTCAGGTAACTTTGCCTCTTTAAAAGTGTTTAATAGTGTTACACTGAAGTCAAAGGAATCCCACAGGGCTCTGTTTTGGGGCCTATGTTTTTTGTAATACATTAATATGCATTTTACATACATGCATACATCGTATATTCTATAAGTTGAATTTGCTTAATATTTGTAGTTTTGACAGTCAATCTTGAGTTATCCGTTCCTTGGTGAGTGCGTGGTGGAAATACAGTGACATTGTTGCATGAGCCTGAGTCCTCACAGTGCAGTCCATATGTGCTGCCAAACTCCTAGCAATAATGGACCTGATTGGAGATGATTACACCCCATCCCATCAGCTGATACCCTGACAACTGCCAAATGTTTTTCCCAGACAAATATTTCCTCTGAAAAGTTGAGTGAGAGGTAAAAATATAGGCTTAGTCTGCTGATTTTGTCAAAGTCTAATGAAGTGTTTTTTAATCCAGCAGTAATTTTTAGTAGGCCTGGCAAGAAGTTTGTTTCTTTTACCCCACTTTTAATAACTTATATTTTCCATTTTTGTGTAATTAATGTAATTTGGAGAAAAAGCTGACCTATTTATGTGGCCCGATTCCACTTTTTGAGAACCCTTGATTAACAGAACATCATATCTATTCTTGGTATTTTTTTTTCCTTATGTATTTTAATATGCTGCAGTTTTAAGGTCACATACTGTATCTCTTTAAGAATAACCTTGATTTTAGTCAGAATATAACTGTAGAATTACCATAGAAATGAATCTCACTGTTACCACTTTCCTTTCTCCATTAAAAATATGATTATATTTTATATGGTAATTCATAATATGGAACACTTTTAATGGATAATATGTTATGTTGAGCCCAGTTTTTGTGGCCCACTTTATACAGCTATTTTTCAAATTTTCATTGCATGTTTGAATACATTATTTTCTTTTTACTTTCTGGTTGGGTCCTGTATCTTGTCTTCATCGAGATGTTATCACTTTGTCTGAAATGCTCGTCAGTATGGCATTAAACGTCCATCAAAACAATCAGGCAACGTGACCAAGTCAAGTTACTCTTTGTGGAGAGGTGAGTCCAATCACAGTAATGATGCATAAATAAATGCAATAAAGATGGGTTTAATGCCATAATGTGGAATATTACAAGCCAAGAAATAACATCTCCATGAGACGAGCAGGTAAGTTGGTGAACTGCTCAATAGAAAAGTTACACAGAGCACCTCTAACAATACCTATGTGGAGAATTAGCTCATCATGTATGTTTAAGGTTGATCACTTGAGTTGGTACTGGTTGAGTATTTTAAGAAAACCCCACAAGACACAGGAAGAACATGCAAACTCCTCACAGAAAGGTCTCCAACAATCTGGGAATCAAACCAAAGCTATGAGGCGAGGATGCTAACTGCTGCATCACCAATCACCTTGCCACGAGCCATTTTAATTTCTGTCTCCACAAATTGAAAAATACTGTACAAAAACGTTCCGCCTTTGATTTGAACTTGGCTGAACCTTGACCCACTTATTGTCTTCCTAAAATGACTTTGTGATGAGTTTTTAGTCTGGAGGAAAGGATTTTGGGCGAGAACAAGATATGAGCTCAACCAATTTCCTGATGATTTTCTTAAAGCTAAGCAAGATTTATAGGGGCACAGAGGCTGTGGTTAGATAGCGACAGGTTCCTGAGGACGGTTGACCTTAAATCACCTTTATTAGAACAGCATTATAATTTATTCTTTCATTCAGTATGCGCCTTCATTCTGGGCTAAGCTAATGAAAAAACAGACCAGCCCCCAGTTTTACTTCATCTAATCCAGTAATGAGTTAAAGGTGCACTGTAACTTTTCGGGTTGATGGTCTACCATTGTTTTGCCTCCATAGAGATGTTATCGCTTTGCTGGCCGGGAATGTCGCACAGTTTTAATCTTATCTATCTCCATGGAGACAAGCTGGTGACTTCACTAGGCCAGGTTTCAGGAGAGGCAACCCTGCTCACGGTGACAATGCATGTTTTTCAAGATATTTGTGAGCAATAATAACACCTATAATTGAAAAAGCATAGTATACAAGTGGTACAAGTGGTACTGTTGAACATCTCCATGGGGGCAAGCAAGTGTCGGATTCCCCATCAGAAAAGTTACATAGTGCACCTTTAACTTAATGGTGATTCACTGTAAACCCAAGATGCTGCGATATGTAAAACATAAGCTTAAAAGGGGCACATTTTAGATAGGAATCAAAGCATAGAAGTGATTGAAGCTTTAACATACGCTTTTCAAAGCCCCTTAGAACTCACGCTGAAGGGCCCAGCAGAGCCTTATAAACAAGCATTTAAAACACATCGAAACATTTTTCTTTGAACTTTGGAGCTCTAAGTGGATCTAATAGATGCAGATTACTACACTATGTTTTAAAGTGTGTTGAAGTATTGAACAAAATATGAAGGTTGTAGGGATTATTAAACATGGATGTTGAAGAAAGTTAATAATTCAGTAACTTTATAATTAGCCATATTAAAGCATAAAAATGTAATGTCTTGCCTCCACTGAATTAGTAAAGATGAGCTGTGCTCCCAAACTATTATTGCTGCCTTACTTTTTACTTCTCAGGTAACTTTGTCTCTTAAATAGTGTTACACGGAAGACAAGTGATCTCACAGGGCTCTGTTTTGGGGCCTCTATTTTTTGTAATACATTAATATGCATTTTACATACTTCCCTAATCGTGTATTCTGAATAAGTTGTGTTTTGTTTAATCTTTGTAGTTTTGACAGGTTTTTGAGTTATCTCAGATTATTACACTATGTTTTAAAGCATGTTGAAGTATTGAACAAAATGCGAAGGTTGTAAGGATTATTAAACATAGATGTTGAGGAAAGTTAATAATTCAATAACACTTTATAATTAGCCATTTTAAAGCATGAAGAAAGACTTAACTCATAATGAACTAATGAAATAATTAACAATGATTCAAACGTAGTATCTATTTAATTAATACCCTAACAATTAACCCTAACCCCTTATGCCTTAATTAATACTCAAACCCTAACTCTTAGTCGTTAGCATCCATACTACTACTAGTCTTTCTTCATGCTGTGTTAAGGCCAATGAAGATGATGTCATTATAAGGTGTAGCCGACAATTCAGTTTGTTTTTAAGTTAGAAAGTGCTGGAGATGATTGGATTCGTGCAGTAAACTACAATTGCTTGAAAAGTGTTGACCTCATACAAGGCCCTAACCTTACCTTGCACTTCTAAACATCATTGAGTTGACAGATTATACCACATGCTAGTTCAGGGTAAAAGCTTGAGTAAAAACAGGTTTGGAAAACTAAACTATTTGTACACTCTCTGGATCAGAATTGTACTTTTATATCTTGCAGAGAAAACTTGGAGTGGACAATGAGACAGCATACTGCAGTTCAAAAGTTCAGCCCTCAGACTAGTTGCACTGATATTAACTTTTCTTAATTTATGCAAACAGAAGGGTCCTCCGACTGATTAAACTTTTATAACATCTGAACCCACTTGAGCAGCTGAGACCTGTGTTTGTGTCTCAAGGTGAGCCACTTTCAAAGTAAAGCTTTACACTTAAATATTTTATCAGCCATACAGCTTATTGAAATAGTTCTACTGAATACTGAAATGCAAAAGTTAGTTGACACTACACATATCATCAGATCACATGTTTACATTTTGTTCAGCCTGGTAATAGAAACACATCCATCAACTTCCTATTCAAATCAGTTTACTTTTTAAGCATGAATTGTAAGTAAGTAGTGGGCGGAGATAGGGGGTAGATGAAAACCATTTTTTTTTTTTTTATTTTTTTTTTTACCACTCAAGCCTCAAGTGTAGAAAAATACATGATTACTCAAACATGCATGAATCACACCAACCCTAAGTAAGTCTATGAGGAGAGAACGCCATTATAACATGGTTTAAAGCTCATAAAAGTCCATTTTACATAAGAAGTCCCCTTTGATTTCATTTCCTGGATAGCATACACCTCCACTAAAGCAATGACCTTCGTGTCATTATGAACCTATATGGCACCATAGTTCAGTTATGCTCCATCATTTGAGCCTCAATAGACCCTTTTTTGTATTAGCCTAGTAGACGTCACTGTAGCTGTAGTAAGGCAATTTGTTCTCTACATTTTGTTACAACCAGAGCCTCTTGGCAACCATCGGAAGTCCAAGTCCAGATCTTGGGCCAGGATCTTGGTAGATGGGATGTGTGTCTGGAGGAAAGCCACAGCAAGTTGACTATGACTGACAACAAAAACCTGTATGATCTAAATATACAGAAATATATTTTTGTCTTTTTACAGTTTGAGAAAAAATTCAAACAAACACTTCTATGAGTTAAAATCTTGATAAGCCATCTGGCTTTCTCTGCTACTTTCAGCTCAACTATAATGGCCCAATATTATGTATGCATGTAATAACCCATTTTGTTCATTAAAACTTTTCCAGCGCAACAAATATCTATTTATCTTTGCAATTGCCTCTAGAAATATTTCCATGACTAAACTTGCACTACTTAATGACTCCCCTCAGCCGCTCTGTGTTTCAGATGGTGACAATAACAACTTGTGTATTTTGCTGTGAAAACCCCATACCTCCTGCTCCTTATTTCAGAGAGCACCTGAGCGTATCGTAATGTTGCAGTGTGGCTGATGAGTGCTTGTGGTATATATGTGCAGTAGAATCCGAGCCGGTTCACTACAAATAGGGCTTTTCAAACCAACTGATGATACCTTTTCACAGCTCGCGGTGACAGAGCAGAGCTGGCACGGCCTCATATAGCCCCGTGCTCACTCAAGTATACCTCAACTGTGCATAATGCTGTAATCCTAAAGCTCTTCACACAATCTCTATGGCTAATAATAGATTTGTAATCAGGTTGCTTTTCCAGTGATTCAGTCATCTGATTGTATGGAGCAGAAAATAAAGAATAAATAAAATATGTTCCGCTGCTCTGCTTACTCTGAGACACTTCAGTATATAAGAATTTGCCATTAAAGTCATTAACCTCTTAGAATCCCTGCTCATGTTGTTTTATTGAGATAGAAAGGATGCCCAAATCTGTACTAAGAAAGAGTTATTGCTACTTAAAAGTTAAATATACATGGGCTACAAAAAAATAAATAAATACATAAAAACTCTTATCTGACAATCAATACATTCTGTGGGTAATGATTTTATAGGAAAAAAAAACCAAAAACAAAACATCAATGTGCATATTCTGGTGTGTCTAAGAAAAATAACACAAAAAACTACTCCTAGTAATGTTCTACTGAAAAACATAAACATGTGTTCACAAGGTAAAGCTGTTGAAACCAGAGGCTTAGAGAGAGAGTGCCAAACACTGCCAGTGTGGTTACTAAATAATACAGTACTCAAGTGGAAGTCAAACTGTTGTGAAAGAAGGACAAGTACTGCTACTCTTTTGCCACCTCTGGCTATTCAAACCACACAGGGGGTCATAAAAATCTCTGTATTATAAGTGGGAGTGTTGCAGAGGTTGTGGTGAATATGGTGGCTGTTAGCACTAACTCCCTGAGGCGAAGAGGAGCCTGGACAGGACTGCCCCCATCCCCCAGTGAGTAACCAAGACATCCCTCCAGCACGCTTCAATAATTCAGGGGTTTGTAATAATTTTATGGCTTATAGGCTCAATACAGCTCCAATACATTCTCAGAGTAGACACACATTAATTATTCTTGGAGAGACAACCACTAGCAGTCACGCTGGTAAGGGATAGTGTTGGATGGAACTTTTACTGTCTCATTTCTTCAAGTTGAAGCAACAATAATTGCTCTAGGCATAGCTATAAGCCTACCCATGCAATATCTTTTGGTAATATCACAAGGTAACAATAAGTTCTGGATAGTGAATTTAGACCTCAGGATTTCATGTGCAAATATAAAATGAATCTTACTAGGCCTATATGAATGTAGACCTGTTTTATCATGTTTTTTGCAGTTATGTTACTTGTAACCGTATAGGCCTATATACTACTACTGTGCACATTTGGAAGGCAAGTTTGGTACGGTCCAGTTTTCATAATCAATAAGCATAAATATAATAATAGCTCAATAACATTCTAACAAATGATTTATTACAGAATCAGCAAAACTCCACGCGAACGTTTGATCACCTTCTGTGCTTTCAACATAACCTTCACCGATTTTATGAATGATTAATGCCAACTCATAATGTCACCAAAAAAACAAGCAACCTTGATTGGCCGTGTCGCGTGCGTCCTGAACGGGTTAACGTGCCTCTGCTCTGACGCAGGAATGGTTAACGCGCGGACAGCGGCAGCAGCAGGTGGAGAGCCACACAGACTGATGAGCGCCAAAGAGTAGCGCACTTCCCCGACTCCAAGCTCGTCCTCTACGGAGTGAGAACTGCACGAAGCCCCGTCAGCAGCGCGCACAGCTCCGCCATGCCTCCATCCTCCTCCTCTTCGTCCGCCACTGTCATACCACGGGACGCCGGAGAATAACCGCCTTTCCTCGGATCAATGACTTGAAAAACTCTCGCTGAAGTCACTGGACAGAAAAAAGCGGTTTTATGGGAGATGAACGTGGCGGGGAGACAGCCTGAGCTGATAGAGCGACCCGCCAGCCTCCTGGTTCCAACTTCGGTAAGAAAATACATAAAGAATGTTAGTCGTTGTTATACTGTCAGTCTTCACTAAAGTCACAAAATATTTAGCCATTAATACTCTGTTTCAGCTGTCACTTTTGGGGTTAAAGAGGACAGGAAAGTATAGCATTGTAGGTTCCCATTCATAATTTCGTTACTGCGCTGATTTAAGCTCATTTCTACGACTTAAAGGAGGCTCACTGTACGTGCAGCTTGACAGATGCAGCTTCATGACTGATGAAGTGAAAGGACAGCAGTCTATCAGTTTGATTGTAATTCTATTCTATCCTGTGCACTCCCTAAAGTGTTGCCCAAACATTGGGATTGAGTCCAAAATACTGTCAAGGGATTGTTCTTATGCAAATACTACATTTAAGAATCAAATTATTGAATCTGTTTGCACTTGCATCTAATCATCTTGTGTTATTTCTGTTGTTTTAATTGTTTCTACTGGGATACAGTACCATCAGTTTGTGTGTACACCACTTCAATTATTTCACCCTTATAACACTGTATTTTGACCTCAATACTTCAGCTTTACTATCATGCCCCTCCTTCATACCTCCACTCTGCTGCTGCTGTTTTCTTTCATTACTTGCACAGACACATAGCACCTTTAATTCCGCTGCTCCCTTGGGTCCTTCTCACACTTTCCGGTCATAGCGTTTTCCTTTTAGCCCTGATCCTCTCGGGCTTTTCAAAGTGTGGGGCAGCTTAAGCCCTCTCAGCATGTGCTCATATGTCACACTTCCATTTAGCACTGACTTATAGCTGGAATTATACAGTAGCTGTTTAAAGGCGGGCTTTGCATTCTATGTGGTCACCTGGTGCGTGCTGGCAGCTTTCACTGTAATTAAAGCCTGAATTCTGCAGGTCCTTAGTCGTATTAAATGGGTTTCATTAGTGAAAGGGTGAAGGTGAGTGATTGTGCGGAGTGAATGTGTAATCAAATGAGTGCGTAATGGATGTTAATGGGAATGCTGGGAGTATTTATGCCACGGGAGAGCATTTAAATTTGTCGTTTTTGCAGCATTCAATAATGGCCTTATGAGTGTTGGACAAAGCTGTCAAACTGTGATCTATGGTGTATTCAGGAGGAAGAACCAGAAGAACCAGCATGAAACCCTACGGGTCAGCCACTGCTTTTCACATGTAGCACCTGTGCACCAGTTCACTACTGTTCCTTCTTTGAACCACTGATGAGTACTGACCACTGCAGAGTCTAGCTATGGCGTGGCTCACTGAAATTGTTTCTGATAATTCCTGCTTCTAACATTAACTGAGTGCACAATTTTAACTCCTGTTCAATATTATAGGCTCCATCCTGTGTATCAATTCAGTTTCTTATAGGCGAGTCTAACAGATGTGGAGTGAACCAATCAGTTAAGCAACACACATGGCCCTAGCAATAAGGTGATATTCAAATTCTTGGTAAAGTGATTAACCCTGGGTCTCTGTCAAAATAACTTAATGTTTATAATTTAAACAGATTCGAGCCGAACAAACTCACAGTAGCTCCGGGCACAATCTTTGATTGTTTTGAACAAAGAGCCTTGACTTGAAGCTTTTCTGAATGTGATGCTTCAATGTCAGTGCATATAAGCAGAAAACAAACCAGTGTGAATGAGCCACATGCCAGGCCAAATCTGGGATAAATGTAGCTTCACCCATTTGACCTGTTGGTGGTTAGAATGTCATGCCTGACTGATGTTTTTGGTCTTCCATCTTGAACTGCCCTCAGACTTAATCTCCAAAATCATCTGATCTCACCCACTGTCATCAGTAACAAAGTGATCCTCAAGCTTCGCCTCCTGTCTGTTCTGTAGCCTGCTTTTTTACAGTTTAAGTGTCGTACTGTGGGTTGCCAGCGCCTTAACCTGCATATAGAGAATCTCAGTATATGAACAGTCCACGTGAAAGCTTCGACCTTCCAGAATTCACACTTTGAGCTGCTGTGGCTGCACTAGCACTGATCAATGATTGGCTGCAGGTTCTGGGCTTTAGGTAGTGAGGATTCAAATCAGAGAGAGTCCTTTTAGGTTTAAAACAACTGGATTTCAGCATTGAAACTGGCAACCCAAACGAGAGACTCATGTGAAGCTCATTCTGCTTTCTGTTTGGATAATAATGTAAAAAATGTTTTTGTAATTTAAATTAAATGAACATTGCGATTGTTACTCGTGAGAGCTATGTCTGATTTGATCTACCTACTTTGTATCTGGGGACACAGGTAGGTCATGTTTATGGAATTTTAAAGCTAAATCTTACATATTCCTTTAATTCCTGCCACAGTTTTGGAATGATACGTCGATGACAGCCTTACTTACGTCATGTCCTACAAATTCAACCTGAAATTTGCACATTTGATCTATTTCCCTTCGCAGCACTTTGAATCTAGCTTTTAATCAGAATGAGTGATCTTCATTTGGCATGTGGAGTTAGAAGTGGCAATCACTGCGGTGCCGGAGAGACCTACCTTTTATCTTGTGTCAAAGATGATAATGTGCTTCTAATGATCGCTGCGGTGATTATCGGCAAATGGCTGTAAATCAGGTCACAGGAGACACGGGGAGGTGGTTGGGTCGTGCGGGGAGAGTGACTGCGCATGTGTGGGAAATATGGAAAATGGTTCAGAACTCGACATATTGTTGGTCCTCGCGGGTCAGGTTTGCACGGGTCGTTGGGTGTGCATTGTTGATGAGGTGACCATATGGTGCGACTTTGATAGCGCAATTGCTTTTGGTTACAGTTGTGCAATATGGAGCTGCAAATATACTGTAGCTCCAGTCTGTGAAAGCTAACTTTGGCAGAGACACAATTTGGCAGTGGTTTTGTTTAATCAAAGCTTGTATAAGAATTTGCAAGTTTGGACAGAGTTTAGGCCTGTCATGATAATTACTATATCAACTTATCGTTCAGTACATGATAGATCGTATGAACCATTTCGCACTCTGAGGACCTCAGGGACCGGCCTCCTGCTGGTGCCCAGAGTCAGGACTAAACATGGGGAATCAGCGTTTCAGTTTTATGCAGCTAAAACCTGGAACAGTCTCCTGAAGATGTGAGACAGGCCTCTACTTTGTCAGTGTTTAAATCCAGACTCAAAATGGTTCTGTCTAGCTGTGCATATGACTGAAAGGTTTTTAGTCTGCGCTCTCTACTCTGCACTGATTATTTATGTTTTGATTTGTTGTATTGTGATTTTAATGTCTTTCTTATTCTGTAAAGCACTTTGAATTACTGTGTACGAATTTTGCTATACAAATATACTGAGCTACACATTAAAATCTCAATACTAACTAATCGAAACATAAATAATCATCAATCATCAATTAGCATTAAAAGAGTGCAGAATAAAAACCTTTCATTCATATGCATAGCTAAACAGAATCTGGATTTAAACATTCATTCAGTCAAAGTAGAGGCCTGTCTCACATCTTCAGGAAGACTGTTTGAGGTTTTAGCTGCATAAAACTGAAACCTGATTTCCCTTCAGGAAGACTGTTTGAGGTTTTAGCTGCATAAAACTGAAACGCTGATTTCCCATGTTTAGTTCTGACTTTGGGCACCAGCAGGAGGCCGGTCCCTGAGGTCCTCAGAGTGTGAGATGGTTCATATGGCACTAACATGTCGGAGATGTACTTTGGCGCTAGGCTGAGCTGATTTAAAGTCTATTCTCTGAGCAACAGGAAGCCAGTGCAGAGACCGTACTTCCTGGTTCTAGTCTAAGTAAGTAGTTTCAATTATTGATTATATCTGGGTATCATTTTTTAACAACCCTACTTTAGCTTTAAAAACACTGAATTTGACTTATAGACACAGTTTTGTAGCATTTGAATTATGTCATTTTCCTACTGCAGATGATAAAAAAAACGTTTCAATCACTTAATAGCTTCAGTATCGTCAGATGCCAAATTATGATACTCCTGTTCTCTGGCAGGGGTTACACTTCAAACTATTATGTCACTGCTTTTAAACCTATTATTGATTAAACTTACTATAGTGAGAGAACAGACTGTCCCTTCTTGTCTGTTCGGTTGTGGGGTCATAAGAATAGATGCCAAAGTTCCACTGTGGGGGTCTCTTTGACACAAGCTGCACTGCTATAATTATTTTGCAAATGAAAGTGTGCGTCATGAGTTTCGTGAGAGCTCGTTTTAAAAGAGACAAATTGATTCTGACCTAATTGAATTTTGATATTTCTGTCTTTGTGTTAGAATAAGATTTAGTTTTATTACCAAGATGTATTGTTCTAGCTTTTGGTACATGAACTCCTTGTACTTAAGGTGGGTGTAATTTGCCAGATTCATCTTCATTATAATTTGACTAGCTATTGTTAAAAGTGTCTTTGTTATATGAAGACTTTTGCTTGTATTACTCCTTAGTGGAGTAATGGAGCATTTCAGTGTTGTCCTCAATATAGTTACAGTGATTTATCAGGTGTTTAGTCCAAATTCAAACTAAAGACGTAATGTGACAGGAGTTGGAAATGTGCTCATGGGCGATAGTAGTTCAGTTGGTGGAGTGTTTGTCCACGAATCTAAAGGTTGGCGGTTCAAATCCCACTCTCGGCATAAACGTCATTGGTTGAGGGGTCAGATCTACTGACTCTCAGGTTGGCGGTGCGATTCCAGCTCCCACAGATTAATGCTTACATCTAGTGTCTGCGTACACATGTGTATGAATGTGTGTGTGAATGGGTGAGTGGTTCCTTGATGTAAAGTGCTTTGAGTGACTTGAAGGTGGAAAAGTGCTGCATAAAAATGTGATCATTAACCATGAGCATTTACCATGGGCTCAACGACATGTGGTCAGCCAAATTTGAACCTCCAGTTGATGGCAGTCCCACTTTTTCTTAGCTATTGTCACTCAATTATTAAAGCTTTAGTATCTGATATAAATCTAATGTAGTTCCAAGCTCTCACAAACCCTTCAGCACATTACTAGTATTCACATGCATGCATTTTCGCACATGCACATATTTTGTCCCAAAGTTTCTGCTTTTACAATTACAGCATACCCTGAAGCAAAAAGTTGGGTACCCACCTTTTAGGGTTGCCAAAAGAATTGATACCTAGATACTAATTAAACTAAAACTAGGATCAAAACTGGATACCCATTTGAATACTTACAGTCTGTTGTATAAAAAATTTGTTTTTTTATTATGATTGTGGTAATATTGAGTCTCTTCATTAGCATCAAAATCAAGTTTGAAATTTTAGTATCATGACAACACCACCACTTTTAAACAATGACGAGCATACAATCATCACAATCTAATAACAAAACTTTAATCATATCTTGACTTCCCATTCTTCTAATGTTTCTGCAAACAAACAAAATAACATACTTGTGCATTAAACACATTCTTTCTGATGGCTGGTCTATTTCGCTGGAGCCTTCCTTCTGCTAGAGCCCATGGGACCAAAGGGCGCACTTTGGAGTTATACCATAAATGAGCTGTGAAGCCCTATAGGAGGAACACACACACACATATGCACACACACTCACACACACACATTCACCATTCCTTTTTCTACATTATTCAAAGCCAAGTCCAAATTAGCCGTCGTTTTAATTTTTCAAATGTCAAGAGGGATGCGCCGTGTCATAAATCCAAATGCATCAAAACAAGTAGCACTGTCACCGTGTAAAGAGTCTCTTCTTCAAATGTTTCCTTAGCAAATAAAAGGGAAATTGTGTCCCCCTGCATTATTAATACCCACGGCGTGTCATTAGCATTTTTATTTAGATTCAAGGCAGGGAACTTATGCATTTTAATGTCGCCCCATTCACATCCAAGGGAGATAGAAAGAAATGTACCTTGTCTCATTTTTAAGCAGTCAAATTGTTGCGGACAGTTTGTAAATATCTTGTAAAGGAGTCGGCCTCTCCTTATCTTCGTGGAAAAGATGACACAAAATAGTTAGCACATTTGCATTCACCCAGAGTTAGCCGTCCCGCTGAGTAACAAAAGTTTGACAATAAAAAAAGTTTGCTGTTGTTTCCTCTGAGATTGGAAGAGAGATATTTTGAATGGTGTAATATGACTAAAGGGAGTTTAAATGGGATTTTTTCCAAGGCGATCTCATTTCCTCGTCGGTAGAGATTTTCTTTTATTATTATTTTATATTTTGACTGTGAATCAGATGTGGGAGATGTTAAAAATGATAATATCTCAATCGTTGTTCTGGAGATATGCAAACTATCAAGTGCATTGACTATAATTAAAAGTATTAAAAATGAAACAGCAAAAAGAACGGATTCAAAAATAAATTGAACAGAAACGTCTAATGCAATCGTTCCAACAAAGTGATATTTCTGCACTTTTGTGGTTAATTTTATGGCTCATTCATGTTTTATGCTAGACTTGATCGCCAAACAAGACAATTACAAGAACTTTTTAGTACATACCTGAAGCATGAATATCGTTATTGAGAAATAATATAGAGGAATTCAGTTTTGTCAATATCGCACAGCAGTATGAATGTTGCAAGACATCTTATTTTGTCAGTATATTTCTATAGAAGCCTTTAGAATCATTTAGATCATTTCAGCCCTGGAATTGCCGATCCCTACTGAACCAAAGGTAAAAAGTAGGTGTTAACTTGAAAACTACCACTACATCACAAGGTGGAACAGAGCATTTTGAACTTTGGAGATGTAGACAGACTAATAATAAAGGATCACTCAAACATGTGTGAATGAAACAAAACACAACACCTGTTATGTTTTTGATGAGGTAACATTATAACATGGCTTAAAACTCACAAGAGTCCAGTTTGTGTAATATAGGACCTTTAAAAGTGTATCTCTGTCTCAGAAATGTAAAAACCCATATTTATCATTGTCTGTTTATTTCCAAAAGTAAAAGAGACAAACTTGAGTAACTACAGCCATGGCTCACACAGGCACATATAGAAATGTAAAGCCGTATAATGTACAATGTATACTTTATATATAGACCTGTCACGATAACACATTAACTACTTTATGCCATAATTAAGATTTAAATATTGCAAGAAAATCCCAGTAAACCATTTTTAAATAGACAGTTTCATGAAAAGACATCAAATAAATAGCAGAATGTACCAATAATTAACACAGAATGTAAATAGCAGAATGAACCAATAATTAGACACAGAATGGTAAATGATCACATTTTTATATAGCGATTTTCCATCTTCAAAGCACTCAGACCACTCACCCATTCACTCACCCATTCATGCACCAGTGTACACAGACACTGGGGGCGAGGTGGGTTAAGTGTCTTGCCCAAGGACACAACGACAGTATTCATCCACAGGTGGGAGCTAGAATCACACTGCTAACCTGCGGGTCAGTGGATCTAACCGCTCAACCAATGATGTTTATGTCAAGAGCGGGATTTGAACTGCCAACCTTCGGATCAATGGACAAACACTCCACCAACTGAGCTACTTATTCACCCGCTCCACTTATTCACCCCTCCACAGCTCAAATCTTACTGTATTACAACAAAAAATACCACAAATCTCCCCACTTTTGCAAAGAAAAAGTACTCACTATAAATACTGAGAGCCAAATTATATTGCTCCAGCTTCCATATATACTGAACGATAAGTCGATATAGTAATAATCGTGACGGGCCTGTTTATAAATTACGTTCAGCGCTTCGTAACACATTGTCAGAACAGGTTTGCAGTTTGGTTCTCTTTTTTTGCGTTTAAACTTAGACAAAGTGAGAATTTCCACAGAGAAGGCTTTTACTGGGCCCTAAGTCCACATCCCGAGTATTATAAGTCCTCCTGTTGTAACACACAGGAGGAAGTGTATCTCTCACGTAGTCAGCACTGCTCATATTTGAACAGCTCACATAGACCATAGACTGGAGCACAGTGCATACAGACTACACAGAGAGATGGTACATGAGGAGTGACTGCCTCTGATAGAATGTCATGTTTGAGCTCAGAACAGTCTCACACCAGCCCCAGCCCTCTGACCTTTAGCGGATTGAAATTCATAAGGCATTTTCTGATTATTACAGTTTTCTAGTTTGAGGGAAACGTGCTCCTCAGCATCGTTAGACAAGTTATACAAAAATAGAACGCACAATTAATAGTGTGGGTTTCCAAATCTGATAGAAGGGTGCATTAGTTAGACATATTGCATCGTTCCGGTGTGAGGAAACAAGCCAAATTTCTTCTGGGGCTACAGTAAACCGTAACCCACGCCAAAACAAGAGCAAAACAACAGCAGTTTCAACTCCTAGAGCCAGTCTCAAAACAGACCAGTAACTGACGAATAGAACCTTCACATCAACTTGTCGGCATAGCAACCAACTGTCACATACAAAAGCAGCTACTAGACTCTGTATCGACTTACCGTTCAATGTATGAAAGCTGGAACAATCATTTTCTGGGGTCAGTATTTATCATCTGTACTTTTTTTTGCACTAGTGGGAAATTTTGGGGTATTTTTAGCTATACGATCATATTTAAGGCATAAAAGGTTGAATTAATAACTTCTAAGACTCATTACAGATACAAACTAAGTACAAAGTGTTTCATTCTGCTGTTTATTTATTGCAGCTCATGATTTTTTAACAATGTTGTAGATTAAGAATAGTTTTTGTGGTTATTTTATTAGTTTCGATATTTTCGTTTATCGTCTATATTTACTTCAGCAATATGTCATACTTCAAAATTTGTTATGGTGACAGGTCTTGCAGTTACATTACAGCAACACATAAACAGTTACAAAAACAACAACAGGCGTCAACTCTGAACTAAACACATATTATCAGATCATTATAATATGATAGCAGCAACTAACAATTGTTTTAATAGTCAACTTTTTTTTGTTTTTTTACTTGTCAACTACTCCATTGTGACCATTATTATTATTATTATTAT